>CAKMRK010000225.1:0-96606 GCA_928213465.1 Penicillium sclerotigenum | reverse complement strand
GAGCGCGGTTCTTAAGATGCGTCTTAAGAATTCTAGTCTTTTGCCAGTGGCGCAGCGGATTAACCTTCGGAACGCGCCCCGGAGGTTGCCCGTGACACCTACTCCCTGCCAACTGGTAAATAGTAGCCGACACCGTCACACTAAGGGTAGGGCCCGTCTATAGGCGTATTGCTAGTGCCTATCGCCCGCTTATATAAGGCCCGTGGGCACTACCCACCCGCCTGTCTATGGGCGATGTCGCAGTCTAGGCTCTAGGGAGGAAGCGTAAGAGTAGAGTAGATAAAGATTTTAAGTGATATTAGAGAAATTATCCTGATTTAATTATTTTCAATTTATTCTAGAAGAGCGCTTTAAGTAAAATACTTAATATTATATATAAGTAAAAAATATATTAATTATATAGTTACACGCTAGAAGTCTATTTATCTGGTTTACACTATATTAGGGCCCTAATAGGTTGCCTATCGTTAGGTCGAAGTAATAGACCTAAAACCTATTTTAGGTTAGGTTAGGTTGTTACCAGCCAGTTCTTTGAATAAAAGAGTGCATTTCAACGAAAATACTAAGTATAAGGAGAGAAAGGAAAGGAAGAAAGAAAGCTACGAGATAGGATCCTTTGTGGGGTCCTATCACCACCAAACAATCAAATAATGCAAACTCCGCTAAAGCGGAAATATCTAGTAGAAACTATTCAGCCGAAAAGATCCGCCTTCTAGATTATCATATAACCCCCGACTAAGAACGTATTTAGTCCCTAAATGCTAGTTTGTTATTATTAGCGTGGTCCTCGAGGACTCGAGTTAGAGTGGGTTATACCGAAGTCTAGTAGAATTATACTAGCGTAGCACTAAAACTGTGCTACGACGGTGCTACAGCACTATACAATAGCACCAAAATTGGCTTAGTCCCATAGCACCTCGTAGTACCATATCGTAGCACCAAAATTGCCTTGGTGCTGCGGGACTTGTCAAGGCCTAGAGAAAACTATCTAGGAAGCAGCTACTACTAGTGGTAGGAGTAGGAAGGTAGGTCACCGCCTTCTAATAATAAGATTGAAACAAATCCAGCTACGAGCCGTAAAAATAGTAGAGAACTTCAAACATCTTTAAATCATAACTCTTTCTCATATAACAAGGAGTAAATGCTGAGCTTTCTACATTTCTGATTGCGATTGACTTGAAATGTACTTCGGGAACTAATTTCGCCGACCCGAACATGCGTTGATAGCATTGATAGACAACATTGAATTCTCGCAATGTCCAACCCAAGCATGAGGCTATTCGCTACCGGTCGAGCACTGCGTGCAAGCAGTGGCCGTTGGTCAATTGCCTCAATCCGACCCCAAACCGCAATTCCACGCTCTTTCCCACTGACTCCCTATCTTTCCCGCAACCGCGAATGGAGCTCAACCACAGCTCGCCGGAGCGAACAGAAAGCAACTACTACCTCTAAACCACCCCAGCAACAATCGACCCTCAACCTCGAAGGAGAGACTTACCCAACCGACGAGTGGACCAACACCCCCGACACAATCCTATCCCATGTCGGACAACGACTCTACCTCGACGAAAACCACCCTCTCGCCATAACACGCAAGCTCATCGAAAGCCAATTCCCATCCCCAAGCTATGGAAACTACTCAGAAAAGAACCCTGTCGTGTCAACAAGACAAAACTTCGACGTCCTCGGCTTCCCCGCAGACCACCCGGGCCGCAGCCGCACAGATACCTACTACGTGAACGACAAGACAGTGCTGCGCACGCACACAAGCGCCCACCAGCAAGCGTATTTCCAGCAGATCGCCCGCAACGAGCACACCCGTCCAGAGGAGGTCGGATACACCGTGATCGCCGACGTGTACCGTCGCGATGCGATCGACCGCAGCCACTACCCGGTCTTCCACCAGATGGAAGGCGCGATGCTGTGGAAACGGCCCGCGACGAACCCGCTCGCTGCATCGGCCGAAACAGCAGCGCGGATTATGGCTGATGTAGAGAAGATCCCGCGCCACGATGTCGTCGTCGAGGACCCGAACCCCACTCTTCATGCGCAGCGGAACCCGCTGCAGGACGAGCACCACAGTGCCGAGGAGGTCGAGGCTGTCGCGACGCATCTCAAGCGTTCGCTCGAGCGGATGGTTATTAAGATCTTCACGGAAGCGAGTAAGGCTGCTGCGGCGAGTGGTGGTGGTGGTGGTGGTGCGAAACAGGAGCCGCTCAAGGTTCGTTGGGTCGAGGCTTATTTCCCGTTCACCAGTCCGTCCTGGGAACTCGAGGTGTTCTGGCAAGATCAGTGGCTGGAGATTCTGGGGTGTGGAGTCATCAAGCAGGATCTATTGATTAACTCTGACGTGCCGGACCGCATTGGGTGGGCGTTTGGACTGGGCATTGAGCGGATTGCTATGCTTCTTTTCAATATCCCTGATATCCGGTTGTTCTGGTCGCGGGATGAGCGGTTCTTGTCGCAGTTCCGGGCTGGCCATATTGCCCGCTTCGAGCCTTTCTCTAAACACCCGGCTTGCTACAAGGATGTTGCTTTCTGGTTGCCTCCTTCGGCTGTGACGGGTAGTAACAGTGCTGCTGGTGGTGGTGTGCCATTCCATGAAAATGATGTTATGGAGATTGTGCGTGGGATCGGTGGGGATCTTGTTGAGGATGTTACTCTCATTGATGAGTTTACGCACCCTAAGACTTCGCGCAAGAGTATGTGCTATCGTATAAACTACCGGAGCTTGGAGCGAACTTTGACGAATGAGGAGAGTAATGAGATGCATCTGAAGGTCCGGGAGAAGCTAGTTGGAGAGCTTGGAGTTGAGCTGAGGTGAGCTTGGAGATTGTTAAGTTATACTTTGTACTATACTGTGATTATTATGAAGAATATGTAAGATATGCATTCCTCTCATCAAGCCAATATCGATATATGGATATCACTAAGCTAAAGTTCCAATACATATAGACTATAGCCAGCTTTTTTTTTATTAGAGTATAATTTAGGGGTTACCAAAGCGTTACCAAAGGCGGAAGGAGGATGAAGACACCAGAGGCGACGACAGTGCCCCGAAGAAGCGTATATTATACAGTGAGGAGGAGAGAGTAGGACATAGAGGTGCAGACGTCACGAAACAAGTGAAAAGACAATCCGTACGCCTCCAGACACATGCAACAAGGGTGTATCATACAGCCGAATCCAAGAGACGAGCAGAAAGATAGCAAGGAAGAGTAATTTTTCCGGGGTCCAAAAGCCAGCCGTATCCGAGCATTAAACCCTATCATGATCATGATGTATGACATATGGTACAGAGAGAAGTAAAGAAGAGTGAAAATGCGGAAAGAATCCAAGGGTCGAAGGGTTAAGAATCGAAATTGTCGATGGTTTAAGCGTTCTTGACAACACCAACCTTAGCAGCCTATAAGAGAGAAGAAAGCAGTTAGTCACAATACTCCGCTAGAAAATCCTGGATCTTAGCAGATGGTACTCACCCGCAGAACGCGGCCGTTAAGACGGAAGCCCTTGCTCTGGACGTGCATAATATCACCGTCCTCGAGACCAGCAGCGGGGGCCATGAAGGTAGCCTCGTGCAAGTTTGCGTCGAACTTCTGGGCCTTGCCGTCGACCTTCTCGCTGGGATCGAAGCGCTCGAGACCGTGCTTCTGGAGGGTATTGAGGAGGATTTGCTGGGTCATGTTGAGACCGGCGACGAGATCGAGGAGGTCCTTGTTCTCTTCGGTCTTAGCGGCGGCGAGCTTGTCCGCAGGCACGGCCAGCAGTGCGCGGTCGAAGTTGTCGATGCTGTCGAGGAGGTCCTTGGCGAAACCCTGGATGGCGAACTTGCGGGCGGCGTCCATGTCGCGCTTGTTACGCTCAGTTAGGTTGCGGGATTCGGCGACGGAGCGGAGCCATTTGTCCTAATAAGAAGTCCGGGTTAATATTCGTCTGTGAGAGAGCTGCGGAGCTACCTGTAACAGTGTGTATGCGGAAATAGCCTACCTTGAACTCAATGGCTTCCTTGGTCTTTTGCTCGAGCTCCTTCTTGACGGGGTCCTCCGCCTCTGCATTCTCTGCATTCTCTGCGTTCTCCGCTTCGGTGGTTTCCTTGTTCTCTGTTGAGTAGAGACGGGTAGACTGGGGAGCGAATGGCCGGATAGCCGGGAAACGCGGTTGTTGTGTAGTCCGTCGCAGCGCCAGCGATGCGGTAGAGGGGGAGGAGGTGGATAGGATGGAGCGGGCGGCCTGAGCCTGTCTAAGGATGGTTCGTTGGAACATTATGAATAGTGATATGTGGAATTGAGGAGACTCGGTGAACTTCAGACTCATTTGTCCTCGGACAAATTTAATCGGGAATCACCTGACCGCCTTGGCAAGGAAAAACGCTGGGCCGAGGGGACCTTCTTCTGGCTTCTCCCAGGACTATTACGTACGGATGTACTATGTGGATGGTTTGAATCATTGTCGGATTTCTCCCATATGAACCAGCAGCTTATTGACCTGTGAATTGTAACTATTGCCTAATTGGCCATCTATTTGCTACCTGGATATGCCGATTTACTGCCTTAGGGGGCTACACAAGGAAACTTGAGGGTATCTAGCTATCTAGCTTTATTTACTCTTTTCGGATTAGCGCTCTAGGTAATTTCAACGCAGTAACTTCTTCATCTGATCTACAAACCCAATGATGTGTGTGATAGTATACAGTTTCCCGCTATAAAACTAAAAGAAGTTAGCTAGGCTCTATATCATCATGCCTACCAAGCGGGTCTGCGATCTCTATGAGGACGACCAGCGGGTCCTTGTTCTACTTGTAGACCTGAAACCCGACCCCAGCGTTAACAGTCACCCCACGCTCAATTACCTCGGCTTATCAAGCTAGTTGCTTTGTGCTTCGTATCTAGATAAAGGTGTCACTTCTTCGGAAGACACACTGCAATATGTAACTAAATGGACAATGCCTGAAGCCCAAGGAATCTATAATCAACATTAGGGAGTAGGAGAGGATTTGACCTTCAGTCGGTTCTACATTTTTATCAGACTATGTATGAAGGAAGCATAGTCATTGTAATGTGTCGCTTAATTGGGGTATTTCGAAAACATATGAAGCTATGGGAGACTGATAACAATTTGCTCAACCACACCTGGAAAATCACCATCCAGGTGCCATAGGAACTACTTCCCCTTAACAGTCACGCCGGTTCTTCTGGGATCAGATCTTCGGTTCATTTTCAGCTTGGGACTTCAGAATTCGCATGATGGCACGGCCTTCCTCTCGATGTTCCTTCCTGTTGTAGTCCAACCCATAAACAAGTGTAATTGCCTTCTCAGACATGCATTGCCTCCTGAACCAAGTACTTTCAGCTGATGTCAGCGGCTCTACGCCCGAGGCTCGAGTCAGACCGGATGCTTTCAAGATTTCAAATCTGCGCCGCTCACGCCGGGACCAGAAGGCGTGAATCATGTAGAGCCCGTTAGGGGACAAGGGCGAAGTCCCGTACTCAAAGCTTAACGGAGGTGGGCCAAGCTGGACTTGGTACAACATGGGACCTTGACCCATCGGCTTGAAGTAGGCCACGACAGAACCATCAGTGTTCTTCACGATAAAACCGGGGATACCGGAGGGAGTGGAGTCACATATCACAGTGTAGTCGTCCATCACGGGATTTCCGATTATATTGCAGAGCATTCCTGGGACATGCAGCACGTTCTTCAGGAGGAGGGAGCCGTGCGAATTCAGACCGGTTTGGGTTGGCGAGTTCACGGTGGCAAGGTTGACAGTTCCCATCCCAATGACTTGGGCCGAGCCTCCAGCGATATCGGTGACATAGGACCTGAATGGGATGTAGTCTTCGCCAAACCAACAGCGATCTTTGGCCACACTGGATTGGTTAGCTGGGTTCATTCAGTCCTGATAATGGAGCAATTACTCACTGGGTGTCGGAGTTGTTGGAATAGACCCAGGAGGGACATGGAGGAGGCGGTCTCTCGGGCTTCTGAGGCATATATTCCATGGTGAACCAATTATCTTCCTGTAGGACCCCCCGAGAAACTGTGGAAAGTGAGTTGAGAAGCTCAGTTGTGATTCTTGCCAATACAGATACAAAGGGAGATCCGTATGCTGTATTTGTTGTGGGAAGAAGTTGAATAGGGAAGGAGACGGAAGAGAAATAGAGAGAGAGAAAGAGGAAGGAAGGAAGCAGCATGAATGGATCGTTTGTTTGCGGGAAATCACTGTGGCTTCAGACCTCTACCATTTTCTAAATAGAATTACAAGTGGACATGGACATTATCCCCTACCTACAGAGGGACCAGGAGTTTCTCCCTTATAGACAGACCCGACATTCTATAAACCAACACTATCTGCCAGATATGAACGTGAAGCCACCAATCCCATGAAGCAATCATCATTTGCGTCAATCCCGTCACTTATCATATGAATGAACGAGCTTGATGATGCTAGTCCCATCGGCCAGAATCTCTTTCTCTTCCTCGAGTTGATATCCTCCCCATCGTGGGAGTAGCACTGTCCAGACATACCAGTACAAAACCCCCGAGAGCACACTGTGTTTGTTAGCAAGGTAACCCTCACATGGAAAAACGGTCACTCACATTGCAATCCCGACAATTGGATAGGTGGCATAGAATAAATTGAGCTCCCGCCAATTCTCCGGCGGGATGAATGGTGCTACTAGCAGGACTAAACACATCACAACTCGTAACCAGACAGCCGGCAACCACGCTTTGAAGGGTCGTGGGAGATGAGGCTCTCGATATCGTACTACCAGCAGACCGACGGTGACTGCCAAGGCAAACATTTGTCCAGGGTATGCCTCCAAGTCCAGGATAAAGTTATAGACGTCCCCCTTTGGTGGTAAGGCGAGAACCAACATAGAAGGGATATAGTGTACAATAAGTCCGCCCAGTGGAGTCCCAAATGGCTGTGAAGACCCCAGAACCTTTGGCCATGGAAGAAAGCCTTGTCGGGCTATCTCTTGACACACACGTGCCTACCGAATGTTAGTATTTATTAGCTTTGAGTTTCATATATCCAAAAGCGTACAAGGCCAAAGGTCACCACCATCACATTCCCAGCAGCAGAAATGGCAATAGCAAGTGGAAAGAATATTCTTCCGACGTGAGCTCCAAATAATCTTTCAAATAGTAGTGCGCCCACCAATTCCCCACTGTTTTTGATCTCTTCGAGGGGAATGACCAGGAAGTATGAAAGATTCGCAAGGAAGTATAGACTACCGGCTGTGAGAAGTGCAGTAGGGCACACAGTCTTCACTATTCCCACGGGATCATGAACCTCACTGAGAACATTGTTCACATTGCTCAATCCAGCGTAGGAATAGTAGACTTTGAACAAAGCCGACGAAAGCAGACTCCAGCTCCAGTTCGATCCTTCCCACATCGAATCCCAAGTCAACGAACTGGCAACTCCTGACACTGGAGATATAGTATCAATATCCCCATACAAACCGAGAAAAACCACCCAGACTCCCGTCAACGACATTGCACCAATGAGGAAAATCTTCACCCAGCCAAGGACATTTTGAACAAAGATGCCAGTCTTCAAGAAACAGCCATGGGCAATTGTAATGGCGGTCAAAAGGCCAACAGCGAGCGCCTTATGCTGAAACTCGGTGGGATCAATACCAAGCGCAAAGTACGTGTATTTCGAAAAGATAATGCAGTTGCTGGCCGTGAATCCTAAGAGCACTACCTGGGCTGTTATCAGGCTTGACGCGAGAAACCGCGGTCGGGGATAGGTATACTCGAGGTACACCTGCGCAAAGAAGTAAGTGAGTTTAGCCAGCGTGTTTCCGCAATCCTGCAGTAATGCGGTTTACCTTTTGTCCCCCTGAGCGAGGTAGCATGCATCCGAATTCCATGAAGACGGCTAGCCCGCAAGCTGATAATATTGTTCCCACCAGCCATACCAGTAGGGTCAATCCGATGCTTCCGGCGGATCTGACGATTGAGCCTGGCGTTGCGAAGATTCCGCTCCCAATCACTTGCGAAACGACTAATATGTATGCGCTTGACCAATTGATGCTCTTTCTGTAGGATGGCCCTGGTAAGGTGTCGGGGTAGAGTGCTGGAGAATCATCGGATGAGAGGCTGAGTGGTTCTTCTTGGGCGCTGTGAGATCGAATGTTGGGGTGAGCTGATGAGTTTAAGAGAGGTTGTCTCTCCTGGATGTCCATATTGAACTGTTGTAGATGGTTGGAGTATAGTTTGAACAACTATTTATTTGTAACAGATACCTGAAAATCATTCTATGATATAAATGAACTCATTTGAAGAGGAGAATCGAGGAGATAAGGTGATTTTAGGTGCTTGGAAATCATAACAGATTGGCTGGCACGTCATTCAGGCCGATTTTTGTGTATCGGATCCTTGCAGCTGGGTGGTTTACGCCATAGGAATGTGTATCCCACAGTATCCCATAACATGAGATGACAAGAGCCTATTATGCCTTTGGCTTTGAAATCAAGGTTAAACATATGACCGAATACTCCATTTGAGGATATAATGATCTGTACCTGGTACTATATTTCGATTATTTTTTTAACAGACAGTACAAATAACCCTAAAACAAGCATGGTAATATTCCACTAAGTATTCCACTAAGTATAACAGTTATTTAAGTTTCAAGCCCAGAAGCTTGTAATAACAACCCAGCTTGAATATAGAGTCTTCCAACTATCCAAATCAAAGTACATATCGGCTGTTCTCAAATTAGTAGCTAAACCCAGAACAAACCAATAGAAACTTACAAAGTCAAGTTCTCCCTGTCTGTCAAATCTAATTGACTGTTATCCACAACTTGAGCGACTCTACCTCCATCCGAATCAACCGTCTCGACAACTCCATTGCTAGCAACTTGATTAGTTTCCGCGAGCTTGTCGCGACGTTTATTCTCTCGGCTTAGGTAGATCCGGAGTACGATAATAATGATCGAGGGAAGAATTGCAGCGACCTTCAGTGTTATGAGTAAATTGTGTCGCACGTAGATTTACCAAAGCGGGACTTACCACAAGCAAAATAATCCAAGTTGGTCTATACCGAGGCTTGAATCATTGTTAGTTAGTACGACAACCTAGCCCAGTTCAAATTAAGAACTCACCTTCCATTCCGGCCGGAATAATTGCGGAGAGATAATATTTCCCAATCCATATCCAATATGATAAAGCGCAATGACGGTAGTCTTCTTCGTATGACCTGCCGACGCATTGGCAGCCCAGATCATCACAACAGCATACGGGATACCGGTTGTAGATCGAATCCAGATTCCAGCGATGAGTCCCCATCGATTAGACCAGGGTAAGGCTGTCATGTCAATTAATAGCTGGTTCACCATTTTGAAAAGAAAATCACTAACCTAGTAGAAGGATACTCGAAAGAGCACCTGGGATGTATGCAATGAGCGATATCCAAGCTCGGCAATTCTGCAAGTCTCAGTCCTTGTTCATTGGAATGCCCGGGCCTGGCTTACCTTGGTATGATACAATGTGATCGCGGCTGTTATGAGAGAAAAGAACGATACGACTCCCGACACGGTTCCCAATAGTGTTGTTTGAAGGACGGTGAAACCGAATGACTTGATGATCAGTGAATATTGATTTGTCATTCCGTTGGCCATTTCCTGGGACCAGGCATGTAAGAAGAAGAGCCATGTCTTGGGATCTTGGATTGCTTCGATGAACCTAGATCTCTAGTCAGTTATTGGATTTTGGGAGTTCTATAGGTAAGGGGCCAGACTGGTATCTTTTGAAAACCTTTTGCTCGATTCCAGAGTGGTTTTCTTTGATCCGTAAAATGGCCTTTGCACGCTCCTCATGTGTCAGGAACTTAGCATGGATAGGGCTATCGGGAAAGAGAAGATAGACAAAGACACCGAAAATGACTGTGAGGACACCGGTAATAACTAGAATAAATGTTAGCCACATGAAGGATGCACTTGGAGAACAAACATACCCATGAACCATTTCCACGGAGAAAAGCTGCCCGTATCAATCCAGAGAACACCATAGGACAGCAAACCCGACGTGATAGGGCTTGCATTACCAATTGACCACATTATCGGCATCAGGACGGCTTGCTCGTCATAAGTAAAGAACATGGACATGGAAAGCAGGAATGCTGGGACAATGGATGCTTCTGCTACCCCAAGGAAAAAGCGAACAACAAAAAGAGACGCAAAGCTGTTGCAAGGGATGTGCAAGAGGGTAATTCCGCCCCTTTAGAGCCAGTCAGTGCCAGTCAGTGCTAGTCAGTGACTGATATACCATATTTAAGGATAAGAAGACAAGTGAAGAACTTACCATACTACCAAATTGCCAGCCAGCCACTTCCCAACTGGAAACCGCTGCAAAGCCCAATTTTGGGGCCATTCAGCCAAAAGATACCCAAAATAGAAAATCGAAGACAGCCAGTTATATTGATTCGAGTTCAAATGGGCATCTTTCATGATCCCAAGGATCGCAGAACTTCCAAGCTGCTAGTATGTTATTACTCTACTCTCATATTCAGAGAATCAAATTAACATATTTTAACATACCGTTTGCTTATCGACATACATCAAGTGATATCCAATGCAAAGGAAGGGTAAAATCCGCCATAAACACTTTTTGCGAATCTCTTTTGCTTCTTCGGGAGTTGGATCTGTGACTTGAATTTTTGAGAAGAGCTTAAAACTCTCATCGGCAAATTGACCAGGGAGCTTTGGCGCTGAGTTGAACTCATTATCACTGTCTTCATTCGCTTGTGTTTCCGCCACGAAGCCAGACTTGTGTGTTTCCACCGCCATCGTGTGGGATATACGAAATGAACAATATCCACAACGCGCGTAAAAGGTTTAATTAATTATAGATAATCGCAGCCCTACACAGGTACTTATGATGCTCACTTAACCTGCAGATAAGATTGCGCAATGTTCCCAACCTCCGTCGTCTTCACACTACGGAGCAATTCACATATAGATAAGAGGAAAGAGTGTGTGGGGGTTACAGTGGTTTTATCCTAATATGGAAAGTCTTACACTAGTATCTTGCTTGGCAAAAGAATGCTTGGTTGTTAAAACGCGAATCTTGACTTATATAAACGTGAGTCTGACTCCAAAGCACGTCTAAAGTCGCCATCGCGGGGTTGCGTCAGCGCTGCATTGTTGGCGTGCTTAAAACCTCCGAGGTCATCACCGCGATAGACATCAACTATAAGAAAATTGTTTTTTTTTTCTTTGTCAAAACTAACTTTTGCCGCAACTGGTCTGCGTTGTATCGACGGATATCTAATTATATCAACATGACGGAAAAAAGCGAACCTATTCGCGTCTTGATTGCCGGCGCAGGTATCGCTGGTCTTGCAACGGCTATATCGCTAACACGCATATCGACTCTTCCAAACTTGGATATTCAGCTATATGAACAGGCTCCGGAGCTCTTGGAAATAGGAGCTAGTATCGCGCTCAGTCCAAATGTAGGTATCTCATTATTTCAAAATGATTAGACTATCTAACTGTGAACCTGGAATATCAGGGCATGCGCACACTGGAGAAACTCGGCGTACATAATGCTCTAACGGACGAAGTCGGGTTTAGAGGCCCTACTGGGATCCCGCAGATATTCCGGTATAAATCTATCCATATGCTCAAGTTGTACCGCTCAGCACGCTGACCAATAGACAATAGCCACTGGAAAACGGACCGAGTCCTGTCTACAGACACGCACACCAATGTCTCTGATCCTCGTCACCATACTACCCGCTTCCACCGCGGCCATATACACTCTGCTCTGCTTGAGCATGTCCCCAGACAGTCGATCCACTTGGGCAAGAAGATTGTGCGAGCGGAAGCTAACGAGGCTGGTGTTTCGTTGTATTTCGACGACGGGAGTAGTGCCCATGGAGATATCCTCATTGGGGCAGATGGGATTCGATCGGTTTGTGATATAAGCTGGGTTAGCATTGCTCTTTTACTAACTAGTGTTCAGAGTGTCAGACAATCGTTCATCCCGGATTATAAGCTGCGATTTAGTGGGAAGGTATTCATGAGGGCGACTTTTGATGCCTCGTTGGTAGAGGGCAAGATCCCTAATTTGCCTGCTGATTCGATGCACTGGGTATGTTATCACTGTTCTGAGGAGCATCAGAACTATTACTAACATTACTGCTAGTGGGGTCCCAAAGACAACTTCTTTGCATCTCGGCTTGGTAAGTGGAAAGCGATCAGCCCTTTATGGTTGCATAAATCTGACAAGACCCAGGCAAGGGCCAGTACACTACTGTTGGGGCATATGATGACCCGCGCTCAGCAGAGGAGATAGAGAAGAGCATCGCGTGGGATCAACATGGCAATGTAGAGTTCTTAAGAGAGAGATACAAGGTACGTTCTCAATTGAACTGTCTGAACCCGGTTGACTCACAGCCTTTAGGACTGGAACCCCACGGTCAAAGCTCTGACAGAGCTCACACCATCCACAAATCTCTATCCCAATTTCGCCGGAGATGCCCTCCCAAAATGGGTGTTTGGGTCACGAGTGACTTTGATCGGCGACGCAGCCCACGCGCACGGTGGTGCCTTCGCAGCCGGAGGTTCTCTGGCGCTCGATGACTCCCTCGCCCTTGGCCTTGCATTTAAAGAAGTTTTCTCCTCGAAAAATGCTACCTTTTCAGCTAGAAATATCAGCAAGGCATTGGGGCTGTACAGTCAAACCAGGCAGCCGCATACAGCTCGGTTACTGGGTATTGTGCACAGTCAGATCAACAAAAAAGGCACTCAGTTCGCGACACCCGAAGAAGAGGATGCCGCGCTTGTTTCTCGACTGACAAGTAGGCCAAACACGGAGTGGCTATCGGAACACGACGTTGAAGCTGCGTTCAACGCTGTTGTTGAACAGGAAGGGGCGCAGCGACAGGTACGCCTTACTGAGTCGGAAACAAAGAGAGCTGAAGTGATCCAGCTCCAGGGAAGCAAGTTATAGAATAGATTTATTGATTGCCTTGTGGTTCATTTAGCACATAGCTTAAGCTCATGGATGGATTGTATTTATGCTATGTGGTCACTTCTCCTTGGCCCTGCTAATTGGTAAGACATCTCAAAGACATCTCTTTCTTTATTAGAATCCACGTATCCAAGTGGGTTTTGCAACACTCGTCCCAAACAAGGCTGGGGTCCGCTGTCCTGTACAACCGATAGGCACAATTGATCTCAATTTCCGACCGCACAAGGCTTGTGGGCTAGGGTGTGCCACGAAGTTGTGCCAGCGGCATAGCCCGCTTTGCTTCACCATGTCTCGGGGAGCGATAGGATATACGCTCCATAAATAATCAATTGAGTAGCCTTGCGGTTAAAGCAAACGCGTCTAGTCTTAGGCTTACCATTTTAAAGCCCCGGGGTTGTTGGCCAAGGCTTGGGGAAGCAACAGCGGGTGGCAATGCTTGATAGTGGAGGCTCTAGGGGGGCCCGTAAGGAGTAGACAGAATGACAAAAGTACAGGCCAAAGGGGCTTAGGCGAGGCTAAGGATGATAGTCTTCAGTACTCCATACTCCATACTCCGTACAACACCGCATACGTCGTCCTGTTCGGTTCGGATGTGCCGGCAGAAAAAGGGGCGGAGTCTGTGTAGGTCACGGGGATGTGGCTGATGCAGGTCAACGGGAAGATCAAATGCAAATATGTGTGGCGTATGTGGCGCATGCATGGCATTATGGGCTGGGAGAATAGTTTATTCCAGTAATATCCAGTAAATTATGCTAAAATAATAATAAAATAATAATAAAACATAAATAAAACATAAATAAAACATAAATAAAATAATAAATAATAAAATATGTAGTAGATCACAGCCCTTTAGATCAGGCTTAAGCCGGGAACAGGTGGATCGCCAGGAACATGGAGACGTGGAATGCGTACGGATAGGTAGAGGCAGTGCAAGGGCGGTAGCTGCGCCTCAAAGACTTTGATTTTTCGAAGAAATCTTTGTACAACTTATTTTAGTATTAAAGAGAGGTAAATCCAGAGTCTTTCATCTTTCATCTTTCAAGTTCATTCTAAAACATTCTCACCTTCTAACAAGTGGAAATTCTGGCATATTTCTAATAGTTCTTATCCGGTGGCAACCTCCTTTATCTTCTCCCCCCCCAACTTTCTCCTCCATACAACCCAAAACATACAACACACACACATACAAAATGGCTACTTCAGCTTCACCTCCACGCTCGCTGGCTTCATCGCCTAAACTCACTGGCTCATTCCACACCTCGCGACCATCGCTATCCCTCGATATCGCCAACATGCCCGCACTCTCCCAACCAACACCACCCTCCAACACCCTCCTAATCACCGACCTCCATGATCTCTTCGTCTTCCAACCCTCAGCCCTAGAAGAAATCCGCAACCAAATCACGGCCGTGGCCCCCCTAAACTCCTTCTCCCCGCTCCCCTCAATGCGCCGCATTGTGTGTTCCTTCCACAACGAATCGGACGCCACAGCAGTGCGCAAACTCCTCGACGGCAAGCGCCTCCTAAATCGCGATGTGCACCCCCGCATCTACTTCGGCGAGCCAACCGCAATCCTAGACGGCGGCCGACCAAAACTCCTCGAAGCCCCGCAAGTCTCCAAGATGTTCTTTATCTCGCCGCCGCCCAGCCCCCCACACGGATGGGTCGTGCGTAACGAAGACCCGCCCAACAAAGAAGTCCATGCAACGGATCTGGCATACGCTCTGTCCAAGCTGAAGACCGACCAGACGCAGCCTGACACTTCTGCCGTCGACCCCGCAACACCGGTCTCTATCTCCTCTGATAAGCGCACGCCCAGCTGGCCGCTCGCTGGCTCCCGCCAGCGTAGCAGGAGCAGCACCCTCATCTACAACCCCGAGGATCATGGCGGTAGTCCCAATCTTCCTGCGGTCATGGTTGAGGATATGACGATGGATGTTGAGGATGAGGATGTCGATATGGATGCGATGAGCCCGATTGAGATGTCGGTTAACCAGATGCCGCCTAAGACTGCTCGTCCGCCGGTTGAGTTGATGGAGTAGATTGTTTTCGGGGGATAAATGTTCTTTGTTGTTCTACATTCTGCGTTTTTAGCGAGGCATGGTTGTGTTTTGTGCATAGTCATCACATCTGTGGCATGCCGGGCGTTGGGGAAGAATGGGCATTTCAGCAGCTTTTTCGTATTTGATGCCTTTTGTTGCTTTCCTCGAAGGACTATGGTTAATAAGATTTCAAAATGAATATGTCTTGATCTTCATATCTAATCTTACCTAAGTAGTTGCATCTGATAATCTGTATTGATGTTTAATTCGACATCTGATCTGCCAATCTTTGTTTCGATAGTAGCTAAGCCAAGGTTCGATGACACAATCACATCTAATAACCTACGCGCTATGTGTTATGGCAGTGTAGAAGCTAGGACCAGAGGGCTTTCGAGGGGTTCTATGGTCCAATTCAGAGGCGGTTATGAGGTCCAGAGACGAGTATGCGGGGCTTCGGGGCTTCGGGGCTTCGATACAGGTCTTCGATTTTGGTGCTTGAGATTGTATTGGAATCCTGGAAGGTACAAGCATCTGCTGAGAAATGAACGTACATGGATGGGTATGCGGATTTCTGGGGTTGTTTCATAGTCTAGGACATTGGCTGAGGTTTAGAAGATTATTTCCTCTCGCATAATACAGTGCCCCTTCTAGGAGAATATTTGGTAATTCTAGCAAAAGTTCCATGATATTTAGTATTTTCAGGTTCATTGAACCGACGAGTAGATATTTGAGACACAGACCAGTCATTCTCTAGGACTAGAAGACCGTCCCCAACAGCAAAAGATACAAAGAAAAGGAAAACTCCAGAGTGCGCCCCAATTCACCAAATCAAAACTCCATTGCAGATGCTCGAGCTCTATTTTTCTTGGGTTATGCACGTTCAGAACCCATAGCTGCTCTGTCCGTAAGGCGTAGCACCGTACGGTGTCTGTGCACTAGCGCCCCAAGCACTGGCCGCACCGTTTCCGTAGGCAGTGATGTTTCCGTCAATGCCCTCAGGTGGCTCATAAGCATCAGGGTCATTGGCACCCATCATCTCAGCATCTTCAGCGCCTCCAGCATGTCCATCCTCGCCTTCACCCAAGAGGACGGAGACGGTGGTTGCAAGCTTGCGCTGGAGAGACACAATACCCTGCTGGATGATCATATCTGGCTCCAGGTTTCCAATGCTCTCCACATCGAAGTAGAAGCAGTTGGGCTCGGCATCGTAGTCGAAGGGCTGGTCGGGGTTGGCAGCGGGTTCCCAGGCAGCGTTTTCTGAGATGGGCCTACAGAAAATCGTTCCGTTAGCAGATAGGTCGAAGTAACCTCATGAATATCAAATCAGTTCTCAAAATACGCACCATTCCTTCGCCGCATCCTGCTCATACCAGTAGTCCACATGGCGCAGGTTGTTGTTGGGATCGTATTCAAAGCCAACAGCAGCAGTGGGAGCCCACTTCGCATGTTCCTTGGCAGTTCCCTTCTTTGCCAGACAAGTCATCTTAATCTCCTGCCCTTTGCGCAACTTGCAGATCAAGGGACCCTTGTTCTCCGGGTCAGTGGTAACCGGATCGCCAATCTTGTCGTTGATCCGCTCGCCGACGACAACCAGATCCCGTGCGTAGACAGACATAATACCACTACCGCAGCGCGCATGCAGAGACAGCGTCACGCTGCAGCGCACACAGTGGTCTTCGCAGTCGCAGTCTCGTGAGTAGTCGAGGTCTTGGTCGCAGTTGTACGAGTTCAAGGGGATCATGCCGAGGCGGTGGGCGAGGAACTCATCGGGGAGAACTGAGGTGTTACTTTCAATTTCAATCAGGTCGAGTGCCAGAGTGGGCACTTCTGCGAGGATGGTTCGTCGGAGGGAGTTGGCGAATGCGAGGTCGACCGCGGTCAGTCTGAAGTCAACGCGGTAGGGCTCCGCCTGTGAAGTTTGTGAGTCTTTTATCCTGCTTCTCTGTGTATATCTTGCCTTACTTCGCGGACTGTCACTTGGGGCCCGGTGGGCTCGAGATCCATTTCGTAATCCATATTGGTATGTATGCGGCAGCGCTGCTCGCCGCCACCCTTGTCTGGAGCTGGGGATATTTATCCGCGGGTCATAAAAGTAAGAGGGTAAGCTGAAGAGTGCCGGGTGCAATGGTGAATGACAAGGGAATGAGAACTGTTGTGGTAGATGATTCCGGCGCGAAGTTGTTGGCCTGAGGGCACGCGGATTTGCTCCCTCGGAGACAGCTTTTTGCGCTTTGCCTAATCGGGTACCCTCTCAGTGAAAAGTGCCAATATCAAGTCGATCTTTTTTTTTAAATTTACATTCACATTTACAATAAAATGCTTTCGCTTCTCTCATGTTCATTCTTTATTCTCTTTCCCAGGTTAGAGAGTAGAGGAAGTGGTTCAGATTTGATTCAGTTGCTGGGTATTGTCTATACACTGGATCTATGCAAAAGACTGGTATCTAGGACTAAGGAGAGTGCGCTCGAGTCAAATATGGCAATTGGAACAGTGCAAGCAATGGATTCAGATAAAATAGTCCGATATCACAGCTGTTAAAGTAAGGTATCCTCCAGTATCAATGCAAAAACGTCCGAAAGCCTTCGAGTTTGTCTGCAAAAGGCGTCTATCAGAGGGAGATAAAGCAAAACACAGAGGCACAGATGGTCCATTCGCAAATGAAACAGCGGACGGGTAGCGGCAGCCCGTCAAAGATGCAAAAAATGGTAAAAGGTGAAAAGGTAGGTAGACAAAGCCAATAGTAGAACGACGAAGCCACCGTTTTTTGGGAGTTCATGTCGAGTCATCATCAGGGGGTAGCTCTCTCGGAATAGAGATACATAGAGGTAGAACAATGAGGAGGGGAGAGAGTGCGATGTGCAAGAGAACCGAATGTGCACGCGATAGGGGTTACCGCTTCAACGAGCTGCGATTTAACGCTTCAAGCAGCTCGGGTCGATTTGCGAGGGCAGTGGCAGCTTGTGTATAAGAGACCCATTGACGTTTCCGCTTGTGCATCTCCGGCCACTCGGTTTCCTCTCGTTCGACGGTGACTTCAAAGAACTGGTATGACGCTTTAGGGGCTTGCGCCGTGAGAAGGCCGGAGGGTCTCATGTCCGGGATGAGTCCCAAATCTCTGATCACGATACAGATGACACCAGCTTCCTCCCAGGCCTCACGACAAGCAGCCTGCTCAGCAGTTTTCTCATCGAGCTCCCATCCACCCTTGGGGAGCACCCAGCCTCCGGGTCCAGCTGACTGAATCATGAGGACTTTGGTCTTATCGGCGGAAATAGGGACAACGCCGGCTACCAGTCGCTCGCCTTTTGAACCATACCCTATGACAAGCCGTTAGAGTCAGGGAACACAGGAACGTCGACGTAAGGGGGACGGGTTCCCCCCACGTGTGCAGCCGCAAAGAGACATCAGCGAGAACTCACGTTGGTTTTTCCGCCCAACGCGGGCTTCCATAGACCGTATTTGAGCCATTGAAATAGACAATTGAATATCCTTGGAATTACTCTGGGATTTCGTGGGGTTGGAAAGTCCCCGGGGAAGTGAAGAAAGGGAGAAAAAGAGTGGAAAGGCCGAGGATTTCAAAAAAAAGATCAAGGAAACCCCAATAGATGATGCTCTCGCAAGCTCCCTTGGAGCCTGTCAGGTCTCTGAGGTGAGAGAAGAAGCTCCAGGTGTGTCTTGGTGTAAAGGAGCGGGAGTACAGCACGAAAGCGGTCGGGGGAAATTTTTTTTTTTTTCTTTGGATATTGCGGAGGTGGGCAATGGATATCAGGTCTTCCCATTCATGCCTGACGGGGGATTGGAATGGTAAGTGGAAATAGGCATGGTTTTCAAAATAAGATCTAAGAAATGGGAGGTTATTGAGGAATGGAGAAAAGAAGAGAAGTGGGAATGGAGGGGCACGGCGGCGCAGTCCGGGTGAAGAGTCAAGGTACGGTTTTTTTTTTTTTTTTTTTTTTTTCCCTTTTACTTCTTTTTATTATTTTCATTTCTTCTCTGCATTATTTACATGGATTGTCTTTGTTACATCGTATACTTATAGGTCAATCTCAATCTAGTTAGTATAGAGAGAGGGCTAACCAGTTCAATGACCTTGACTGTTCCCCTTTTTTGACTCTATATATGGTCATGTGACTCACCAAATCGAAGAAGTAGCTGAGATGTTTCTATATTTGCTATAATTTGCTATAATTAGCTATCTTCTGCCATAATCTGCTATAGTCTACTATAATCTACTATCGTCTACTATCATCTACTATGACTATGGTTACTATCTCATATAATTCAAACCTCATAACCCTTAAAATGTGCGTCGGGTAATGAGCCTCCTAAAAACCTACGGGATTTCCTGGTACCGAGACGAAACTCGGCCGATTTGACCAGAAACTATAAAATCGGCCTTGTGGCTTAAGAGAGGAGAAACATATACGGAGTCGAGTTAAAAGCTATATAGACCTAATTAACTACACATAAACATAGTCATGTTCCCCTTGCCGTATAAACTGTATTTTCGCGATTTACCCCCGCCGACGTCGCCGACGTCGCCGATGTTGCCGACCTCATCTTTCACTCACTCCCCTCTCTCCCAATAACTAGAACTCACATCCACTCCTTAGTGCACGCCAACACATATTCAAGTCATATTCAATCTCACGATGCAACAGGTTGACGCCGAACGCGCGCGAGAACTGTCGCTATTCCGCCCACTAGGTACGTCCCACTCTGCCGCAGGGAACCACTGAGATAGACCTCTGTTACCCCGTGGCGCTTCCACTGGCCCAGGCCGCTACCACTTCAGGGAAATTGGCGGGGTTCTGAACGCCATTACCTGCAGGTCTTTGATCGTCCAACCCCTCTTATGCAAAAAACTAATGTGATGTGATCCTCTTAGGTTACGAAAAGAACTCGTGTGGTTACTGCGAGTCCAAAGACAGAAGTTTGTTGCCCCTACCCCTGCTTTGTTTGGCCCATTTTCTTCTTTCAGGGCCGAGAATGGCTCGGTAGAGATGTTGACACGAAAAAGGTGAATCGTACTACACCAGATCTACGTCCGTACTCCCGGAACATTATGAAGAGCTGATCAATGGCGGCTGGCGACGGTATGATCCCCTGTTTAATTCCCCTGTAATCCATCAGACCATACTGACATCCTCAGATCGGGAAATCTCTACTACAAACAAAACCTGCTTCGGTCTTGTTGTCCTCGCTATACTCTGAGACTAGAGGCATCCGCTTATCGGCCCCGCCGCGATCAGCGCAAGGCCATCAACAAATGGAACAAGTTTATCCTAGGTCCGGAGTATATGCGAAAGGCAGCCCGGCTTTGTCCGCGAACCCGCGAGTATGTAATCCTATATTTGTCAATTTGACCATCAGACCATGGCTAATGAAAGCATAGAGAGAAAAAGCACCGCAAGTGCAACTTCGACCTTCTGTTAGCTGTCCACCAGAGCGAATACGACCATATCAAACGACCCATTGACCCTGCTACTAAGCTTCCCATTGAACCAGCACACCGCTTCGAAATTATCCTTGAAGGTGACTCTGTGTCTCAGGCAAAGTTTGAGCTATTCCGCAAGTACCAAACGGCCATCCACAAAGAAGACGTCTCTCGCTGGGAACCCAAGGACTTTCAACGCTTCTTATGCTCAGGTATCAAGCGAACTCCAAAGCCCCCAACAGCCGCCAATGCTTCTGTGAAGAAACTCGGTTCATGGCATCAGTGCTATCGTCTTGATGGCGAGCTCATTGCTGTTGCGGTATTGGATCTGGTCCCCAATGGCGTCAGCTCGGTCTATGTCTTGTAAGCTGATGGCTGACTGTACCCGGAAATACTGAAGTATGTGATGAGCTGATATTAGGTACCACATAGCTATGATCCTGCTTACGAGCAATGGGAAATCGGCAAGCTGAGCGCCATGCGTGAAATTGCCTTCTCGATCGAGAATCAGTATCTGTACTACTACATGGGTAGGTCTCAATCGTGGAACTAGTGTCCATGCGCCTCTGACAATCGAAATATAGGGTACTACATTCACACCTGCCAGAAGATGCGTTACAAGGCCAATTTCCGCCCCCAGTACATTCTTGGTATGTTCCACTCGTGTCTTAGTCTTAGTACATACTTTTTGTACTACCTGAAAATCGTGCACGACATCTGACCCTTTACTCGGTTACCCAGACCCTGAATCCCACGACTGGGATCCGCTCGATGGCGAAATGACAGAAAAGCTTAATTCGCGTTTGTATGTCTCTTTGTCTCGGGACCGAACATCATCCTCCCCTGCGCCTGTGGTCCCGGAAAGTGACGCCAACATGGAATCGGTTTCCCTCTTTGATATCGGCATGCCCGGTGTTCTTACTGTCCCCCAAGTGGAAGCACTAGATCTGGATCATTGGCTGCTGTTCTTTAACAATGACTTTGTTTACATGAAGGTACGCATTCGTCTTTTTCCCCACCCCCATTGAGTGAAAGGAATGTCTTTACTAAATCCAACCAGGATCTGATCAATTGGGAAACTATGTCAATGACTGAGCCAATGTCTATCAAGGGAATCATTGCCGAGTTGGCCGCAGTCCTGGGCCCTAAAATTGTCCGAAATAGCGCAGTGGACTTGCTCGGTTGATCAAAGACGATGTTTCAAGCCAAACGCGAGCCTAGCTTCGCAACCACCAAGACCGACTGGAGTTTTTAAGACGCCATGAAAGGGGGTGTAATAGAAATGGATTAATTGTGTAGAATAATTGATTCACATGCAATTCAGTCAAGTCCATAAATCCAGATGGTCTCTTCTGGTTTTTCTGAGATTTTAGATCCCAATAGTACAGCCCTTAGAAGCGAGCTGTTTAGTCTATGAAAGCACTTGGGTTAGAGAAATATTGGAATCTTCCACTCATATCAACCCTATAGTTCTAGGCTATATGAAGTGTTTGCTATAGTTCCTCAGGTTTGATATGTGACGTATATTCGCCCCCTTCAATGTAGACCAATCGCGCCTTCCTCTTCACGTGTACCTACCTAATTGGGAGGTTTGAGTATGTAATCCACTCAACTCTCCTCGACGGTGAAATATTTTCTTGTTTCTCTCCCCATCCTAATACCTAATATTCAGACCCTTTCACCTGGGCCTTTAGCGCCCTGGGATCCAGAAACCCTTATATCATTATTCTTCTTCTCATACTCTGACCTTCAGAGAGGGAGGTAATCAGCCAGGCTTGAAGTCATGGAGCGCAGGATCCGTGTAAAAGAGACCTATTCGCCCAGTAAGAGACACCTTCCAGACATGGATGACTCTCTGCTGACTCTATAAGAACCGATTCCAGTGTCCAGCAACCACCCATGAGGTGGTCGTGGTAAACCAGTCGAAGGGGAATTACATTTGGGGAATACTTTCAGGACTGGAATCCAGTCCCCCTTGGCCATGAGGTATTTTGGTGGCCGGCATCCACAAAAGCACCTCCTCTCCAACAAACACCAAATGCCGTTTGGACTCTCCTTGATACCAGCCAGCCGTCAGTATCCCTAGATCTCAGTCAAGTCTCCTCACTCAACCCAATGCAAGTACTGTCTACCTTCTCCTTCATCTCACTTCACATTCACACGAGTCAACGTATTCAATCTCGTTCCAACATGGAGATCACGCATGCAATGATGAAACAAGAACCGGGGTCTAAACCCCATCTTTATACTGGCTCCGTCCACTCAGCCAACAATCTACTGTTTGACCGGAGTATGAAACGTCTATGGAAAATCAAGAAAAAGCAATATCCAGTCTCCAGCGTGGCAGATTACTCTCTATGCTTTAAGACATCAAGACGGAAGCGGCCTCAAGCTAAAAAATGAAGATTAATATGAACCTGAGGAGAGTGTCACTTAAAGCCCACGTTCCTGCTGTGTCAGCGTGAGAGTGCATATTGCCCATCGTTATCATGTTCGACATTTGGGATGGTTTCCAATGTCCGCGTAGCAGGATAGAATCTGTCAAGCAGTAGTTCTGGCATCTTTCCTCTCCATCAGAACAAGGAGGACTCCGTGCTAACTAGAAAACCTCCGACCCTTACCCATCGTGGAGGTCTTCTCCACCAGTTACGGTTTCGCTGGTGCGGAGCCTGGGACAGATACGAGAGAAGCTTTGACAATTCTAAGCAATGCTTTCGTGGAACTTCGACTAGCCACTGAATTCAAAAATCTTGATCTTCAAGTCATAGACTAAGAATAATTCGCCTAAACTAAGAACTACTACAACTACAACAGCACAACCTAGCGTATCGCAAGCGAAGTTTACACCGAAATGTCGCCGTTAAGAAAAAGAGTCAAGAGGGTGCTTATAAGCAGCAACCAATCCCATCGGATCCTGGAATTCGTGATGGAGTGGTACACCATCTCTCGATACAACACCGCACACACAAAACTAAACTGCACAGTCATACCTGAGGGGGAGGATAGGGTAACACCAGTGACACCGTAGTGATTAGTTGTTTTGTATCCCCGGATGTTATCAGTCGCTTTCGCCTTTTTTTTTGGTATCTTCCCAGATATGTAGATGGCTAACCCCAACTGTTGACATAGATCTAGTTTATATGGTAGAGCAATTTCGGTTTAAAGACTAGCATAATATAGAAGATGATCTTTTAGATGACCTATATAGCACCCGAGAGATTAAATTGAGATATCTCATGAGCCAAATCATACCACATGCGCTTGATAGCGTTGGTACATGTACGCAGTGAATATGCAACACCAATGTAGAACACCAATGTAGACATGATCGAGTATCAGAAGGCTATAGATTAGATATGGTCAAGTATTCAACCAATGATCACGATCACAATCATCTAAAATTATACGTGTAGCTTGTGAGACTTACTGCGGATCTTTCGAGGAAAGAAGCTCGAGCTCCGTAAAACTCGACGGGCAAAGAGTTTTTTTCTTTTTCAGATTGCTTTAGTCCTCACTGGATACAATATGCACATCTTCCATCTCCTATATCAAGCATTGAAGTATGTCTTCATATATATCAACCAATTCGTATTGGAGACATTGGCCCAAGGTCCCATCCCACAGCATGTAGCGTTCATAATGGATGGAAACCGACGATATGCAAAAGAGAACTCCATTTCCATCGCAGCGGGTTACTTGGCTGGTGCAAGAGCTCTAGTGAAGGTAATTTATTACGCTAAATATCCCAAACTGAACAACCATTGAAATACCGAACGCAAATAGATCCTGGATACATGCTTCGACTGTGGAATCAATGTGATATCCCTCTATGCCTTTAGCCTTGAAAACTTCAACAGACCCAAAGAGCAGGTCAATTTTCTTATGAGGTTGCTAGAAGACACACTGGGAGAAATGGGCGAGAATAACCCATTGGTGAAGAAACATAATGTTCGAATCCGGGTCTTGGGCCGTTTGGAATTATTAGAAGACCACGTTTTAAGGGCTGTTTCCAAGACTATGAATGCTACAAAGAATAACCGGGGGAAGGTTGTGAATATCTGTGTCGCTTATACTGGCAGAGATGAGATTGCCTCTGCTATTAGAGAGACTGTTGCTGATTCTGGCTCCCCTCGCAAGATCACGGTAAAGTCTTTGACAGATAACATGTTTATGGGGTTTCCGCCGCTGGACCTTCTTATACGCACGTCGGGGGTCTACCGTTTGAGTGATTTTATGCTCTGGCAGTGCCACCAAGATACGGCTATTGAGGTTGTGGGGATGAACTGGCCTGATTTTGGTAGATGGGATATAGGTTGGATTTTGTTGAGATGGCAAAGTAGAAAAAGAGCTGTGGCTTATGTGTGATTTGGGCTGCTTTATATTGGCTTTATGCGAGGTCAATGTATCAAACCTCACCATGGCCTATCAAAGAGGCTGCTGCGTACATAACCATGGACATCGGGATGGGTCCATGAATCTTGATTTTGCTTTTAAATAGAGTGTTTTTTGGTGAAAGGAGAGAGAAAGCAACTACAACAAATGGAATATCTAGTTTGCTTTCATATCTGGAAGTAGAGGAAACGAGAGTAGTCGGCTGTCTATGTATATGGCCTCAGTAACGATGTAGGAATCTAATGGTCTGATATTTATCTAGCTCAAGATGATACACAGGATGTTGGATGTGAGAGAACACTCCAGCGTCTCTTTTAGATGCTCTTTTAATATACATGTCTTCCCTCTTGGTATTATAGCTGAAAGGATCATTGGCTATGGAAAGAAGACATGTCGGGCTTATCACTCTACGACAATGTAACATATGTACAGCCTTGTCTATGTATAATCAGGGACTTGTATGAAAGATGTATAAGAGTATAAGAACAATGACTATGAACAGCAAGAAGATTCATTCATACAGCCACAAAAGAAACCCATAACTGCACGACACCATGAAGTGAAATCAAACCAGCTGGCGCCACATGTTTCTATCCCTTTTCCTCGCAACCCTGCCTATTCGCCACGCAATAAAAAGGAACCAAAAAGCAAAAAGCAAAGCAGTCATTCAAAAAGGCACAGGAGGTAAGCCACCAATTCCCACGAAAAAAATCCCGCACGGATGCCCGGCCACATATGCCCTAGAACGCCAGAGAGGAGACGCCAGAGAGGAGAAGACAAAAGAACCCAACCGGAGGATGCTATGCCAAGACAAGAAATGAGGCCAAAGGAGATAAAAGACAATAAGTAAGATCAGGACTCCTCAAGCCTTCACTCATCATCATCATCCCTCCCCTCCAACCCATCAATCATAGCCCGACTCGGTTTCCTCCCTGCCCCATAAACAAGCTCCATAAGCTTCGCCTTCTGTTTCTCCCGAACAGCTCTCAGATAGTCATACGTCCCCTCCAACCCACGGATCTGACCATCGATAACGGCCTCAACAGGCCCAAGCATGCGGCCCGCAGAGCCGGAATTCCCATTCCCATTCCCCCCACCCCCATCAATCGACCCGACAAAGCTGACAGAGTCATTCCGACGCACGAGCGGGCTAACCAGCTTCCTGCGCAGCGTTTCGAGATTAACCTTCAGCGTGAGGAGGCGGCCGCGGTGGTCAACGAGGAGGTGTTTATTGGCGACAGTGCGACTGCGCACATTCGCGAGAAGTTTCTTATTCTTCTCGTATTTACGAACGGCCGCGGCATCGGGCCCCAGCACGCGCGTCCACAGGGAAGAGAGCATTTCGCCCTCTGCGCGTTCCTGGGCGTCTGATTCGCGGACGACCGTGCGCTGAAGATTGAGGAATTGGCGGTCGATGGACTCGAAGAGCGCGAAGAGTGCGGTTGAGTGGGTGAGTTCGCTGTTTATTGATTCTTCTAGAACGGAGAGGAACTCCGTGAAGGTACGGGTTAGGGTTGTGCGTGTACGCTGCGCTGATGTTGGGCCGAAGACGGCCATGACGAGGTGGCCGAGCGGCGTTGTTGTTGTTGAGGTTACGGCGACGCCGTTGTCAGAGACCTGGGCTGAGCGTTCGAGCGCGCCGAGTCGCGAGAGCATGTTGTGCATGTTGTCGAAGACGATTGTGGGTAAGGTGCTTGGGGGCTGGGCGGAGAGGGTTTCTAGTTCGCGCTTGGCCCAGTCCATTACTATTAAAATGGAGTCGATATCTGAGTCGACGTTTGCGAAGAAGCGGGTTAGCTCGAGGGAGAGGGACTTCAGGGAGTCGGAGAGTTCGTCTAGTTGGCGCACAATTATGGGTGCGCTAGTCATGTTTGTGCCGCGAACGGACTCGCTCAGGTCCCAGACTGCAACGCCGGTTTCTTGCAGGGTGCCGATTTGCTGAACGCCGTTCTCTGAATAGTATATCAGTGGTTCGAAGGAGCGCGCGAAGCCGGATAGTTTTACTAGATCGGGGATCGATTGTGGGAGGCCTGGAAGGACTAGGGCGCGCATGAACGCCACTGAAAGGAGGAGGATTATGATAGATAAGGTGGTGTTAGACTTGGAGCTGGTCATGCGCTCGAACTTTGTACGCAGATAGCCAAACAAAGCGGCAATTGGTTCTCGGTGCTGGACTTCTGCACGCACTGCAAAGCGAATGTCTTTATTCATTCACAACAATCGTTAGTATACCCGCGCCTGCAACTGAAACCAGATCAGACAGGGCCTACAATTGCTCAGATTCTCCGCACCAAAGCCCACCTCGTCGTCCTCGGGACTATGGCATGGTGTGCGCCCTGTACTCGGAGCCGGAGGCGGACTTGGGGATCGTCCGTGAAGGGGGGTATCTGCACCCGCCGGTAAAGGCACATTAGCCGCGACAGAGATATCGCCCGGGCTGGCACGATCGACATGTCTACTCTTCGTGGGGCCTTCAAGCGCATCCTCATACTGTGGACTTGCCTCGCGTGACTGGGACGGGGAGACACTGAGCCCGACTGTGGGCTTGAGCTGCAAGCGATCCATATTGGGGTTATCCTTGCGCAAGTAGGGCTGATGTCTGTACCATCCACTGCCCTGGATGTATTCGGGTTGATGGAAGCCCGGAGGTGACCAACGCTCCTGGGCGGGGTCCTCGATCTCTCCATCTTCCCCATCTGAGTCTTCAGACCGGAATCCGGAGTGCTGGGATGGCAGCGCAAACATTGGGGACCTGTGGGGGTTGGTATTGTTCTCGAAGTCTTCGAGCGACGCGTCCAGGGATGGATGGTCGTCGAAGACGTTGTCTAACTCGTCCAGCATCCCAGACGGCGTATCGCGATAGTCGCGCCTCGGAAGAAGAGGCACTGCAATTCTCAGCGACAAAGCGCAGATCAATGCCTATGAGTGGCGATCACTTGCGGTTGCACCGCTTTAACTGAGTAAACTAGACTGGTTAGTATACGCGCCGGGACGGTATCTCATGCGCTAGCCGTTACAGAAGATATCTGAGCAATGAACCCCACGCCAAATATGCGATAAGGTATAATGCGATGCGATGCGACAAGGCAGGTACTGGATTCTAAATGGCGAGACAGGATATCTCCGAGATAAGCACATTCGATAGTTAATGTGGGACAAGCTGCGATCAGGAGATGCGCTGGAGATTAATATGAAACTGGGATCGAAACGCCTTGTTGAGCAATGGAGGAATCAGGAATGAGAAGACAGGAAGGCATGCGTCCCCTCACTTGTATCCAAGTCGAGGAGGTTGGGCCAATCAACCTCACCCTTGCTGGGTCATGTGCTGAGACTCGAAGCCAACACGCTGTGTACAACTCAGATACCGGAAATGTACAGAGGTGGTACTAAAGCAGTACTTCCCGTTTATGTGGTTTCTACAGTGAGTACAAAGGTCCTCATCAAGTACCTCCCAAGTATCTCCGTGCCTGACCGCCCATGTTTGCCCAATCGATACAGTCAGGACCACCAACCAATCATAAAACAGACTTCCTTGATCATCCGAAGAATCTCAAACTGGAATAAGCTTGCATACCCCTTGTTTGCAGTGCATTTGTTCTATCAGATATCGAAATATGATATCGAAATATCAGAGTATCCAAATATCAGAATAACAGAATGTCAAATACCAAAAGAGGAGAAGATCAAATCTATTTTGGGTCATGGAAATTGTAATAAAAATACAGGCCCGGTCCTTGGGAGACCCGGTAATCAGCCCATGGCGCCATAATCCCAGACTTCTATGGGGAGAAACAGAAAAAAAGCCGGGGAATAAAAAAGAACATCAGGTCGTTTATGCGGTGTTTTCCTTGAGCCAGCTATAATGTTGTCAGTGGGGTGGTCAGGGGCCGTGGGATCGCGGGTAACGTACGTGATAAGATCGTTGCGCTCCTTAGTCTTCTTGAGACCACCGAAGGCCATCTTGGTACCGGGGATGAACTTCTTGGGGTTCTCGAGGTAGGAGAACTATGGAGATATTGTTAGCGGTTGATCGGAGCTGAGCCAAAGACAGTTGGCATTTACCAGAGACTCCTCGTTCCACTCGACACCGGCCTGCTTGTTGGCGTCGGTGTAGGCGTAGCCCTCGGAGGAACCAGTCTTACGGCCGAAGAGACCGTGGAGGTTGGGGCCGACCTTGTGGGCACCGCCGGCCTCGGTGGTGTGGCACTGGGCGCAACGGGTCTAGGGGAAAAAACATGTTAGATTGTCTGTTTCTTTTGTTGGCGCATGAAACAATAATGAGCTCACCTGGAAGAGCTTGGCACCCTTGGCGGCGTCACCTGGAGTGAAGTTGCGATTAGCGATCCTGTCGGCTTCTTTTGTAGCTTCCTCTATGAGGGCGGCTTCGGCAAGCTCGGCCTCGCGCATGTCGATGACTATTAAGGTGCAAAACACATCAAAGGTAGTCATGTTGAATAACGGATGCGTGGTCTTTTCGGGAAATGTTGTGGTCGCAATTGAGAGGCAGTTAGGTTGACAAGGAGTGCGCAGTGGTAGTCAAGGCGAGGAAGTGTTATCAATCGCCGTCCCAAGCAGCAAACAGTGTTGCCATTTTAAGAATCTGGATAGCTTCATTTCCTTCAACCTCTCATGGCGCCTCCCCGTTCAACCTCCTTCCAGCTCAATGGGGGAATGTAGCTTACCAGGAGCGAAAGATTCTTGCTTCTTAGGAGCCATTGTAAAGTATTATGAAAGAATAATAAAAAAAAGAGGTTATTATGACACTGTACTGTACAGAAAAAAACTGAGAAGGGAGAGAAAGAAAATCTGGTTATTTGTACTTGGCCCCGACGCTTCCTCTCGTAATCTGCCGCTCCGCCAATCAGAAGTCAGATGATTCAGGTGAACGGGCACAACCGGGAACTTCGGTGTGGCTATTGTACTGACGACTTACACTCCCCCTGTCTTTACTTCTTCTTTATGTTGTACAATATAGATATGCTTGGAGACAGCTCCTGGCTTTTCCGTGGCAAAGAACCAGCCTGTACACTCTATCCCCCATGTTCCGCCCCTATGATCTCATCACTCATCATCATCTGGGAAGCTCAGAGCATGGTTCCTGACTACCTTGACTATCTTGCTTATGTATAAGCTTCACTTCTTCATAAACTGAAACATTCAATTCCTGGATGCCCATGGCGACGGAGATCATATCTCACCCGCGTTAACCCCCTTCCTTCCCTTCTGGAGAACTAGAGCAACTTCCCGATCCACCGCGGCTTCGAAATGGCAGGGTTCTCATTCGCCCAATCTGATGCCCCGGGTGGTCCGATATGTTGTGGATCCTGAGGCAGAAACGGTTGATTTTCGATTCATTCTCGGCGCAATCTAGCCTGTTGCCGAGGCAGTAGACTTGGACAATGACCTTTGATTATGAGGTTGGTTTATGTACTCTGTAGGAAATAACTCTTGACTACTCTGTACAGCTCAAAGCTATTTCAATTGATGGGAAACACGGGAAACAATGGACACTAAGCCATGTGAATATTTCCCCATGGTCAAGTGATCTGATAATTTATCTCCCCAAAGACAGTCAAACCCCGTTAAAATCGATCGTTGGAGCAAATCCCTTGACTTCCGACTCAATCGGCACCCGCTGGGCCGATACAATCACGTGATATAAAACCTCCAAAAATTGCAGGTACGGTTCCACATCTAAATAAGTCAACAAGATCACCCAACCTCTCCACACGGGCAAACGGGCCAGGAAGACAACCCCCAAAAAATGCCAACTCCAATCCCCGGCTTCCTCCTCCCGCGAGGCCCACCCTCAGCGTTGACCCTACGCGCCCTCCAACGCCAAAGCGCGCGACGCAACTTCACCTCGACCAGCGCTGCGTTGAAGAAAGCCAGCAAGAGCAACACTAATGCCAATTCCAAGCCTCGCGTCCTTGCAAAGCCCGACAGATTCCGCCCACCTTCGCACCCCCAGCGCCTCGTCACTCCATCTCCGAAGAACGCACCCCCAGGCCAACCATTCGAGTATGGCCCGCGCACGACGGAGAAAGAACGCGTGCAGCAGAGTAAAACGCAATACCCGGGCATGTTCCCACCGGAGGGTACAGTGATGTTCAAGTTCCTGACGAGCAAGTGGATCCACATTTGGATTGCGATGGTGAGTTTTCCGACTAGCACAGACACGCCTATCTCTTGATCTACGCAAACCCTCCACGAAGAATTGAGTAAACGATTTAACTAACCAATATACAGAGTGTCCTAATCTCCTGCGCGGGATTCACCTTCACCACAAACTTCAAAGCAACCTCGCCATTCGCACACCTGCTACCGTCCTGGTCGAGTCTTCTGACATCGCCCGTCGGCACGATTTCACAGGTATTCTCTGTGTGGCGCATGCATGTGGAGCACAACTCGATGCGCGTGCGGGAGCAGCGTCACCGTCGCGTTGAGGATGCCGAGAAGAGGAAGCAGTACCGTGTTGCGCATGGGCTTGAGGAGGCGGAGCCTGAGAAGAAAGATGAGGTTGATTTGCAGTCGCCTGTTGCTGTCGTTGAGGGGGCGGAGGGTAAGGAGTTTGTTGATTGGGATGGGAATAAGCGGCCTGTTAAGAAGTGGTTGGGGATTTGGTGATAACTATTCCCTGCATACCTTGGGATTGGCTTCAGGGCTGGTGAATTCATATCTATGGGTGATATGACTACATATCTACATATTCCAGTATAGTACAGGCTACATATGTTGTCGATGTGGCTGGGCTGTGGGTTTGTATCGATGGACCCGTTACTACATCAGGACCTTCCAACACACCACACCCCTCCAGCAGTGATGTTGGTTAAATGGAGTTCAATCTATTTTGTACATTAGTGGACTTTCAGTTCAGTTACGATAGGAGGATTATCTCAACTTCAATTGAATCAACAATGAACAGAAACGATTTGAACAAAAGACTCCAGAAGTAGCGATCTATCAAATCAGATATCAAAGTCGCAACCTTCAAAGGAATTATTTATTTTATTACTCATACATGGCCATGAGAAATGGATCAATTTAAAACAATCATTGCACCTCAACCCCCTCAAGTCCCTCAAGGACCTCCTCCCCAACACCGCCCTCACTAAGGACAGTCTTAACCATACGTGCAATGACACTGCGCTTAACACCACCTCTTCGTGGGCGCCAGACACCTTCGACCTCTTCCTGACCACCAGCTTCCTCGCCAGGCGCCGCAGTAGCACCAAGCATGTTCACATTCTCAGAGTTAGGGATACCAGGCTGGGTGAGGCGGGAGGGAGGATCGATCGAGCGGATCGAGAGCAATTTCAGAATCTCGGAGTCACTGCTGCGCGTAACTGATATAGCCAAGACGGCATCTGCGACGGCAATTTCTTCGCGGTTGGGGTCGAAGATGACATTGTCACCGACGGAGATCACGAGCAGCGTTACGGGTGGGCGGACGGGGTATGATGGTGCAGCGGAGAGAGGAGATTGAGAAGCATTGGAGCGGGGGTAGAGATACTCCGCGGCAGCCCAGTCATCGTCGAAGAAGGGATCTTCTTCGCCCGTGGACTTGAGTTTCGGTAGCTTAGTGCTGAGGAGGGCGAGGTGGGTAGTGAGAGAGAGGAGTGGGAGGGGGTATGCGAGGGGTTGAGAGAGGAGTAAGACCTAGAGATAACGCATTAGCAATGATCAAAACATACCCTTGGACGCATGAAAAAAAAAACGATAAACCCAAAGACAGAAGTGTTCTGAGAAAACTTACATCGATATACAGGCGCCAATGCCACCGCTTGTTAATAACAAGTCTCCCCTTCAACCCACCGGCCATCTCCTTCGCGACATCCCCATTTCCACCAGCAACAGAACCAACCAGGCCCTCCCGCATCATCTCACCCAAAAACACAGGCAGGGCATCATCATCCCTAAACCCGGGGATCTCAATCGACATCTGCACCCACTCACCCTGTCCCGAGACAGCGGCCGAGCCCTGCTCGCTCTCGCGGTTGAGTGCATCGCCATGTTGCGCCAGACTACGCGAGTCGAGTGTGTCGGCTGCGAGTACGGTCTTTTCAACTTCTGCTTTCACGCCGACGATCGCCTGCGTGCCGTCTGCGAAGCCGATGCGCGCGCTGCCGTTCGTGCCGGGCAGGATGGTGGTCTCGGCGGAAAGCGGACGGAATTGTGTGGGTGAGCGGCCATCTGGTCGGATTGGGTTCTTGGGGAGGCTGAGGGAGGTGTAAAGGTAGGAGAGTTCGGCGGGTGAGAGGTGGGGGACTTGAGAGGCGGAAGAGGCTTGTCTTTGATTCGACATTTTGGCGGGTTTGGTGTTGGTGTGTGGCGGGGAAAATAGATTGCTTTATTTTAGAGGATAGAGCTGGAGTCTGACTGCGCGAGGTTAAGCTCGTAGCTGTTGGCGGGCGGTTTGATTTTGTAGTGATCGGCCCGCGATTTGTGAAAAGTGCTTGCCAGGGTCCCTGCTGTATCTGCTTAGGTGCTGGTAGCCCAGATTACAAGCTACGGCCAGTCTAGTTTCAACTAATAAGGCGGTGCTTGGGAGCAACTGAGGAGAAAGGGAAAAAAAAGTTGGTAGAGTCGAGCAGAGCAGTCTCAATCAGGAAATCTTGATGGGCAGCGGATGATCATTGTTCCGCTGATATCGATGGGGCAAGAACGAGGAGTATAGATGCGAAAGGATTTTCCTACATCACTACTATATAATCTCAACATGGAATAATTTGTCTGTACTATATATTTTATTCTTTGTCACGGTTAGACCTACAATCTTTTAGCCTATTAATCCTACCTTCCTACGCTGTCAATCATTTTCCGCTGCCTAACTTCTAATGCTAGATACTTCAATGCAAATTTAAAAGAAAATACTAAAATAAACCTTAACAAGAACAGCAAATATAAGGACTCAGTATAAGGTCTTGATTGGATTCAATGCATATGTAGTGAGATATGTATGGGCATGGCACAACGGCCAAAGGCGGAGGTATATTACAATAATATAGAACGGGCTGGGTCCAAGCCAGCACACCGAGGGAGAGGAAATGATACAAGAAATCGAAGCAGGAGGGAGCGCTATGACAGGAGTGTGTAAATGCAGGGGATAAATAAGTGAGACAAATGATAGACACGAAGAATAAAGATGGGAATGGCTGTAGCCGGTCAATGTACAAGCGGATGAGAAGGGGGAGGTTAGGGGGTGGGGGATTATATGGACAAAAGAAAACGAGCGCAATATTCATCGAGAATGATGTGAAAATGTGCAGGTCCGATATCGAACATATCGGATGAAGAGAGGGTGGGGAATACGGCATACCTAATAAGGTAGAGGGAGATGCGGTGTATGATGCGACTCGCGCATGTGGTATCAAATGTCAAGGAAAGGAATCACGCCCCTGGTAAATGATGAAACGAAAGGACTCCATGAAACGGAAAATGAAACGAGGCCCGGATCCATCTATAAAAAGGGCTGCAGGGGTATGAATGTGGGGGAAATGAGAAACTTGCAAAAAAAAGAGGGCTAAAGCCCAATGCCCATATGTGAAAAAAAAAAAGATAAAACACCCTCCAAATGGCCAGACCTTGTAAACGAAATGAAAAAAAAACCCCAAATCCATACGCCTTGAGCTATGTAGGTTGCTCGGTGTTTGTACCGTTGCGCAATTTCGCCAATTTTTTTTGTGCTTTCGCAACTCAAAGGGATGTGATGTTCAAGATGGTGGTTGGGATACTTAGATATAGTTGGATCCACGAGCGAAGTAGTCGGATTTCTTGTTGTGAAGCTCGGACTCCTCGTAAGGAGGAGTGGGCCAATGGCGGTTTGTTGCCGTAGGATCGATTTTGTGGATGTTCAACTTGCTAGGTGTCGACTGTTGGCCAAACGTGGCACTGTCCTTCGCCGTGGGTGATGGTGTAGGGTAGGGGTTCTGCGATACACGCGAGTTGTCTGAACGGCGAGCACCATTGTGCGACTCACCAGCCGTTGGCTGAGTCTGAGCCAGGCGTCTAGCTGCCTTGCTGGCGGAGTGCAACACCTCATCAAGCAGCTCATCTTCCTCTTCAGGAGTCTCGTACCGGTGAACTGGGTGGGTAGACATCTGCATGGCACGGCGAGTCCTGCTAGAGATAGGAGCAGGGTTGTTGCCGGTGGCCTGGGGCATGGACTGACGCTTGGTCTGGCCATCAGTGGAATTGTTCAAGTGCACCGGGACGTTGCTCAACGTGGACGAGTCCAATGAGTACTTGACACATTGAAGAGCCTTGTCCAGCTCTGTCAAGTCGGCACCTTGCTTTGGGTCACTGGTAGGCCCATCAAGAGCCACTGATGAACGATTAGACCAAGGGATGCAACCTGCGTTAGCCTCAACATCATCAGCAGACGCTGATTGGTTACGCCCAGACAATCTGCGGGCGCGCTTGCGCAAATGCGAGAAGAAACTCTCCTTTGTGGGTGGGGTGTTGGTGCCGGAACCATTAAGCATCCTTTCAGCCTCTTGACGATTCTGGTCCGAGTAGTGATTTCCATGAGAGTTGAGGGACAATTGACGGCCGATCTTTGAGCTAGCTGATGTGTCGGAGGACTTAGAAGCCTCACTATGTGCCACGGTGACGTTTGCCTGGGCTGTGACAGAGTTGGAAAGAGGGGAGACAGGGCGGATAGAAGGAAGAATTGGCATCGGTGCACCGTTTGCCCACGTAGCCCGCTTGGGGTTTGCGGGACGTGACTTGACAGGCTGAATCTCAGGGACAGTCACTTGAGTAACAATTGGCGGCCGGGCGGGGCTGTCTTCTGCAGTATGTACAGGGCTATCGGACCGAACGATCAATGATCTCCGGAACCACGAAGGCTTAGAAGACAATGTTGGAGAGTCACCTGGAGTAAGAGTTGGCGACCTGAAGCTCTTCTCGGACTGCTTGCGACCCAACAGTCTCGATGAGGTGGAGGACTTAGGCCGCACCGGATCAACAGCATCGGCAAAGTACTCATGGTTAAGCGCCTGGGTAGACGTTGGGCGGTTCTTAGGATCCCACATGAGACACCATGTGACGAACTCACTAAATGCCGCAGGCCACATCGGTGGCTGAAGCACGGATTCCATCGCATGTGGTGCCATCTTGGGGAATGTGAAACCGAGCTTGTGAGCTAGGCGCGATCCCTCACGCCATTCACCACCACCAATCTTGGCGCCCGACTTGCTGTACCAGTTCCCTGGGCTACCCATGATCTCACACACGCGCCAAACTTGGTCTACCTCGTTGCCTCCTGGGAATAGGGGCTTTAACGTGGCAATCTCAACTGCCATGGCGCCCATTGCCCACATATCGACTGGGGCGGAATACTCTCCCGCCCGTAGAAGCACTTCAGGTGCGCGGTACCAGCGCGTAGAGACGTATGTGGTGTAGGGTTGTTTGGAGTGGGTCTCACGAGCAAGACCAAAGTCGGCGATCTTGACAGTGTAGACAGGAGGGGTGGAGGGAGGGGTGACAAGGTTAGAGTAGCGGCTGAAAGCGGAATCATTGGAGGCGGAGGTTGAGACGAGAATGTTCTCGGGCTTAATATCGCGGTGGAAGAAGTGGTGTGCATGAATGTGGTCTAGACCGGACAAGATCTGATAAAGGATACTCTTGACGTGCTTGCCTTCAAAGTATTTGTGGTCACGGGCCTTCATCAACTGATATAAGTTGCCATCCATGTATTCCATGCAGATGTGAAGCTTGTGGGAATTGGGATCGAGGAAGATGTCGAGGGCTGGGACGAGGTGGGGGTGAATGGGTAATGTTCGGAGAAAGATGACCTCTCGCAGGTCTAGACATGGACCCAATGAATCGAATGTCTTCTTCATTGTTTTGATCGCAACCTAATCAATGAGTCAGTGGAGGCATGATACACCATCAACCTTGCTATTCCATACCATAGTGCCTCTTCGAGCGATATGAGCACCGGCGGTCCGTACACGTGCGACGGCAACACTACCGAAGCTTCCATCACCAATCTCCTTGATGACTTCGAAGCGGTCCTCGAGGGTGGCCATGGAGGTATGTGACCCCCGTGGGGGTGTATCATATGTCACGGTCATATTGATGTCTCTTCAGGTCCGCCAGCAGATCGGGAGAGGAATGTGGAGGAGGGAGGGGTTCTAAGGGGGGTTCAGGTCAGCTTCCCGACATTCTCAGAGGATCAGGCGTTCTTACAATTATGTAGAGGGGAAAGCTTCGCAGTATTCCCTAGTGAGTGTGTATGTATATGGGATGTGGATGTCAATTGCAACAGGTGATCATGTTCCGAGTATTAGTTCGAGCCAGACGATTGGGTTCCCATTGACGGAAAAGTAAGGAGTGACGAGGTAGTTAGAGGGGGAGGGACGGTGGTCATGTAGTGGGCGATCTGGGAGGATTGAGGACCGGGCACGATACAATAAAAAGGAAAATCCAGAATAGGAGGAGACCCGTTCCGGTGGAAACTAGAGGGATCGGAGGACCGAGAGTGAGCCCCTGACGCGGTGACAGCTTGAGCTCCTAGACGGGGGGCGTGGAGACGGTAAATTAACGACTTTAGGTCGTCGCAGATCAGTCCACCGTGGCGAAATGCTTTGAATAGTCACTTAGGAATATGTGTATGAGAGTAGAGATTTAGAATCAGAGTATAAGGATAATAAGAATAAAGAAATGAAGAGAATAAAAAGAGCCATCGTACACATTGCATATAGAGAGTGAGAGAGAGGGGGGGGGTTTCGGGGTATGGAGAATCTAGAATACTCAAAATACAGAATTACTGTACCGAAAATTATACCAAATTTTAAAAAGAAAATCGAAAAAATAAATTTACAAAAATAAACCAAACAGAAAACTCCAAAAACTCCAAAAAAAATCCAAATTAAAAACGAAATAAACGGAAACAAACTGAAATAAACCGAAATAACCCAAACTAAAACCAGCTAAGACCCCAAATAACGGGTTGATCCGTTCTCAACCAATGGGACATTCATAGTGGAAACGGGTACCTTATTTTTTCAATTTTACCATACAAGTTCTCTTAAGCTAAAACATAAACACATGGGCATTTTGAAAAAAAAAAAAAAAGAAGAAGTTTCAATCATCATATTAATTAAAACCATTTCATACTATTAACGATCATCACAGTCATACTTCCCAAGGTTGCATATTCTAACTATTATATACCCCATATGCTTCTGCTTATCACCATCTATAGAATTCCCTATCATCTGACCACTGCACCACGCCTAATAATTGAGGAGGTTGGGCATACAATAATTGTGTGCAGCCTGTAACCGTTGCCCACGCAGCCCTAGTCTGCACTGTTTGGGGTGTGTCAGAAGGGATTGGGCCGCCTTGGTAATTTATTAGACTTGAGCATGGGAAATGGGAATTGGGAATTGGCTGCCTTGAACTCTCTCTACTAATATACTCTAATAATCTCTCCAGTTAGAAAGACATCTCATCTCAACTTGATACGAACGTACACACCGATCACCTTGGTTACCATGTCTTTGTACGAGTCACTTCCAGCGGAGATGTACTCTGTTCTCCGTAGATGTACCAGCTGTACCAGATGTACGATGTAAGATGTAAGATGTACTACACAGACACAACTCGCAGACTGGGCAAAAACAGCAAGGAGAATCCTTTTCCCTCATCTCATGTTATGTCATGTCCTACCTTCGGACTTCTACTCTCTGCGAGTTGCATTCTCGCACGGATAGTAGAACACCTGTCTGATTATTCGGCTTCGAACGGGCCATCCTTGTTTCATTGCCTCACCTACGGAGTAGTTCGTGTTGGCTTCTTAGCTTTAGTTGACATTGGTTGACTGGACACCTTGTGCCTCATTTTGTTTTCCGCCACCTGATCTCCTGATGCATCCGGGGCTCTGGAGAGGCGAGGTATCTGTCCCTTTTCTGACTGATCCTCCAATGAGGGCCAATCATATACCGGGGTAAGAATGCCGGGCCATGTGGAAGAGAATTAGTAAACTAGGTTCACGGGCAGACGGAAAGGTTCGCGGGAATTGAAAGGCAGGTCGACTTAAGCCGCGGCGGGCTGGCAGTTGCATATGATGGATTCTCTTTTCTCTTTGTTCAAAGGTACACGGGTCTGGGCCCCGTATGCTTGGGAGATCATTAACAGGTTTTTTTTCGCCAGCCGTTTCCAATTGGGAACAGTGTAGGATTCGCTTGTCTCCTCGGGTTTCTTTGTTGAAATCCCGTCTCAAAGACTTGTTAGTCTGTCTGTTGTCATGGATGCCGGATGTATTGCTGTATTGAAAAATTATAGACCCGAGGACATCTTACCAATATTATAATAATCCCCAATCAAAGTGATGACAGTAAGATCATAAACCAAGCCCATTATGGCCACTGTGCGGGAAGTCTCTAACCGCGTCATTCCGGTTTCTCCACTAACCTGGCTAATGGATGTTCGCGGTCCCGATGACACTGACTTGGATGGAGCCCAATTCTTTTTACCCAGTACTCCGTAAGAAGTAAAGAGATGTAATTACCTGCAGGAAGCGGGATAGAACCTGCCAGATGAACGAACCCTGCGGCAACCGTTGTGAAAATCCTATATTTATTTGGACTCTGTACAAGATATAATTTGAAGAGTATTTGACCAGTCGATTTCAACTCATCAACTCAGAACATCCACTGTTTCAATCTTCACCCCTGATCCGATCTGGGATTTCAGGTACATAAAGTACGCAAATCCAAGGGCCGTACCGAGAGGAATCCATGGTTTAGATTTAGTGGGCCAGCTTACTTTTCTTTTCTTTTCCTTTTTTTTCCTTTTTTTTCTTTTTTGTTCTTTTCTCTTGACCGCACAATAGTATTACCATTCAGGAAAACGGGGACGTGGAGGTACACACCGCGTACAATATACGATGGGATTGTACACAGAATACGGAGTACAACACTCACGTTGAGAACATAATCCACCTTCTCTCACTTTCGAGTCTTTGATTCGCTCAATGGGGCTTTCTACTCCATGCGCACCAACCGCCAGCCAATCATCACCGACCAAAGATCAGTAGTACGATGGAGTCTATGCGCCAACAATGCCATTGGCCCCATACCTAAAAGCAGTCCACTTTATCCAGTTGTTGCGCCTATGACGACGCTTTCTTTATCCCACACAAATGCCTAGTCACACACCGTCGATTCGGGGGACTACGGAATGCTCCACGGTGGACCTCATCTAGACCGGTCCTAAGTACCCGCCGAGGGCCGCTATAGGGGGAGGATCGCAGTGTCGCCACTAAAGAAAGGAAACTATTTGCTTCCCAAACTGCCGGGAGGCGCCGTGTTCCTTTGGCCTTCGAGAAGGTGGTTCCTGGCAATGTGATCTTCGAATATCCGAATTTATGGCTAGTCAACGGTCTCTGAATGGTCATCTTTACCTTAAGATGGGGTGATTATTGCCTCGATCTTAAGACTCCAAAAAGCAAGAGCATGTTGGGGGAGGCAAATCCGCCTTGGATGAACCTAACAGGCAACCCCCTTCTCTCAAGACTAAACAAGCTGACCAACGACCAACACACCATCACAGGGATGTTTATCCCGAGCTTACTAGGGAACTTCCTAGCGACCGTTGACAATCTTGGAAATTACCACGAGGTTTAGACCTTCAACTTACCACACATAGACATCTCTCGGCGTTTGAAGTGGGCCGAGGTGATTTAGTGTCGAAGGTAGTGTGAATTTCCAGAATCCGTGGAAGCTGCGGGAAGGGACAACCCCCCTTGATCGCTGGGACTGTCAGATCTGAGTCCAGTAGATTATCCGTCCCAACTTGTGCACGAGGGGGGGCTAATTTAGCTTGCATTGGCCTCTTAAATTGTTTTCATTATAGTGGTCCCACTGTCACTCTAGTAACCCTAGATTTATATGAAGCTTTCGCGCATCAGGAAGGTGTATACGGAGTACAGATTTCCTTGCAGAGTCAGCTAGCACTAGCCCTCAATCCTATCTAGCGTACTCCGTACGGAGTACGGAGTACACAATGGCTGTGCACATAATGGCTGTGCCACTTCCTGCATGTCATTGATTTTCTTCGTGTCCAATTCTGGCTCCAGGTATATTTAGATCGCCAGCTAAGGCGGCCGTGTTATGTCTTGCGTACCGCAGTAATGTCATTGGGAAAGTGATAGATGCCCCTCCCCTGCCCCTATTGTGCTGCCCAAACTGGGTCCTTATGTGTGTCATTCCTGGCTAGCTTATTTCATTGCTCAAGGAACTAATGTCCGTGGTCCGGTTGGTTTTGAAACTAGCCCCTGTCGAGATTTGGAGATGCCCCTTATATTATACGGAGTAAGTCGAGGTGACAGCGAAAAGTTCACGATTGTGCGTAGCTTTTGGTTGTAAACCCGTGATGTTTACTACGCCCAGGGTGCGCCGCTTTAACACGGTTAACACGGCGAATAAGGCCTAGTCAGTAACAGGAAGCGATGTACAGCAAATTTAGAACACTACACAAGAGCTCGACGCGTCCATCATGAGTGAAAGGAATATATAAGAGAAAGCCCGGATATTCTTCTCCGACACTCTCATCTATCGCTCGTCTGGAGAATTTATCATCACGATGCTGCCAACGGGAAACCGAATGACGGTGTTTAAGGTCGACTGGAATGATCTCGTTAATCAACCAGATGTTAAAGTAACTAAGGAGTTGTCTTGCTGAATCAACAAAGCAGCATGTCAAGCATGTTCAGCTCAACTTCGAAAGGTTCTATATATATATTATTGCTATAGTTATTTTTTTTGTCAGCACTAACTCCTAGTTAGTCCTAGGGTTACGAAGCAACTCAACCCACCAGACTGTAGATATTGGCTTGGAAACATCACACTGAGAGTAGTTGAAGTATTTCTTCCCTGGTGCCTTGATTTGCACAACATCACCTACCAGTCAGCCCTCTTTGTTTTCGCCCTATGTTTAGAATTTATTGGCGTGAAAAAAACAAAAAAAAAACAAATCGCCAATTTCCCTATGAATTGGGAAGGAGGATGTCCTTGGTATGATTCCTAAGACCCTGGCCTCATGCTGATTAATCGACAGTTGGTGTGTGCCTCACTTGCCAATCAGTACGATCTTGATATGGGTGGTAGGCCGCAACCCTCAGTCAACATCGATGACCTGTTGTTTATGGCATATCATCTCCTAGCTGTGTGTGATATAGCGTTTCAAACCTTTCGAACATCATGTCAACTGAATACCCTGAGGAAAATGATGACCTCTACATCGGCAAGACGTGGAACACTTGTCGAGTCATCCAGGTACATCAAGGGCAACGACCTCAAATGGAAAGATATCGAATTGTACATGGTACAACATCCCGAAGATCCCAGGTGTCAGATGCTTCTTATGAGAGTGAAACACCGAATCAACAAAGGCAGGAGGAATCAAGGAGTACCGTAAGAGGAAACATGTCACCTATTTATAAGATATCCTAATTCAAAACAGAGCTATCTTCACATATACTAAGCGAAATGATAACTTGGGCCTTTGTGTGATCCAAGACATTTTAGAGTACGCCTTTATCGACGATGCATTTGCCAGCGAGCCTGGTAAATGCCCCCGCGACATTTGGCGTCTCACAACCGTGCCAGGCCATCGTCTCAGCTCACCCATCTATTTCAAAGAAGAGGTCAAAAATGTTCCAATCTTTAGATATGCTGTGAAGAACAACAAGGGACACCGGATCACAGATCCATTGCGAGGTTTTTCCTATAACCAGGCGCAAGAGATGAGAAATCCGCAAGAGTTCCCGCAGGATCCCAAGAACAGGGATCCCTCTACAAATACCGCAAAAGGGCAGCGGCTAATTTGAGCATGCATGCTTTCGGTTTGCATATGGATAATTGCCGCTAACTTCTGTTCCACAGGACAATTGGATGAGCATTCGCGGAACATCATCATGGGACATCGTAAATGTGGTACTTTCGCATATCATGTTTCTGTCCGGGATGATACTCAATCCGCATTCATGGAAACTCCAGCTCGAGATGCTCTTCTCAAGCTTGCTAGTAACGCAAGCCTTACTCGCGACGCTTCTATGCCACAACATCTTTCGGACACCCAGAAGCAGTGTCTCGAAATGGATCCGGAGCTCAATCAATTGAAGCAAGCTCATAGCGTCCTTCGCTATGGGCTCGTTGCAGAATTTCGTATGTTAAGCAAAGCAGGCAAGGCTGACCCTCAACGTTATGATGAGTATCGACAACTTCAAAAATCAGATAAATGCCAAGCTCAAGCGACTTCACCAAGCCGCGAAGAACGAAATGCCGAGTAATATCTTTGAGAATGTCGGCAATCATATCATCGATCTAAACCACCGAGCAATCCCTTCAATTTCGAGCCGTACATATCACATATACAACCAAAGAGAAGGATTCTAGCAGACCTTGCATTCAAAAACAGAGATGTGGACACTGTTGATGATGCGGAGTTACTTGAAGACCGCATTTGATCATTAAACTTGTGACTTGAACTCCACAGACTCAATATACCAAAGCCTTTGAGAAAGCGAGTCAACCTTGACCACCGAAAGCCATTCAAAACCGGTGGGTTGGAAGCCCGATCTTTCCAGGCCACAGCTGCCACAACGCATTTGCATGTTCTAGTTATATCTTATCTAAACATCGCAAAAGTTTTTCGTTTTTAATACTCGGCGAGAGGGATTCATGCCACTATTGTTACGGAATGTAGTCTCTCACACTTCTAATCCTTGATCCTACTGAATTGTCTCAGGTAGAGTCTGCAGGAGCAAGAAGTAGTGAAGGATATATGTCAGCTTTTGTCCCGACGGGATAAATATTGACTGGGATAATGCCAGTCATTTGAAGTGATCTCCCAACTACTGGTTGCTTACGCCACTGGCACCAATTAAGGGCCCAGGCCTCCGCTTCATGCATCAGAACCATCTACAGATGGATATTACTCGTCAGCACTAGAAGATGATGCCGCCTTGCCTCAGCAAACCCCGCTCTGGTCTATTACCCATTTTCCCAGTTCACTGATGCCGCCTTCTTAAACCCTCTCTTCCTTATCCTTTTTCTTGCTGCTCTGCTCACTTGGAACAACGTCCCCCTTTTACGATGGCTTCCGTTCACCAAATTCTGCAAGCCCATAGTCAGTCACCTGACAAAGAAAGTCTGTCAACTTGGACCAATTGTGTCTGACGATGCCTCAGATAAATGACCTTCCAATTCCAGTTTATTAATATGGGGGAGCTGGACTTTGCTTGTTTTAGAATTAAAAGGGCTGCTTTGATTGGCAACAGAGACGAATGCCCCCGCCAATCGCTACCTTACATAGATAATGCCAATAGCAACGTTCACTAAGTCTAAGAAGTGCGACAAGAGGGAGATATTTTCAGTAATGAGTGCCTCTAAAGGAGCAACTTCTAGAGCCAATCATAATAACACCACTCTGGAATAAAGCTTTACGTGCCTGGAGGTTGACTTTGAAGATTTTCTAACATTCATTCCGATGCAATTTTCATACTAGTAGCCACAGCGGCGATCCGAAACCGCATTGTACCGTGGAATTACACGCTGGAGACTTTATGAAAATCCAGCACATTTACCGCGATTAAAATCGAAGTGGCCTTAGCTTCAACTGGTCAGTACACCTCCGAGACATATAGGAAGTTAAATGATACTAAAGCGGGGACCCTATGGCAGAGTCTGACTCGATTTTTGGATATCAACGCAAAATGGGAGGGCGGTAGTTTAGTCTGGGATATGGACGGTGACTGGTGAAATCAAGCCTTCTCTAATGGTCACATAGTTTGTCAGTATTCAGTAGCGCTGGATAACTACAGCTTACCAAACGGGCTGGCTGATCGGTTGTTTGGCACTTAATAAATATATTTGTCGGCCACGGAGACTCATTGAGCATCGCCTTCCTGTATCTCGTGTATTTGCACCAAGTGGTGGATTGCTGTTTGATACACACCGAAACTAGAAGCCTCGCCAAGTTTACCTCCAATGCCCACATTAAAAGCAATACTAGGGAACAGTATAAGGACTCCCAAATCGAAAACTCACAATTAAACCGATTACCTTCGCTTGATACTTGATAATTCGATGTCATATATTTGCGGATCCCATGGTTCGCTTTTGCGCCGGGTGGCAAAAAAGCATAAGTGGCTGGCCCTCACCTAGAATTTGTCACATGATGCATCTACGTTCACCTTCCATTCCACTCGCCTATATATATCCCAACTTGTGACCACGATAGTTAGTCCGCTATCACACCTACATTTGCATTCTTGAAATACTTCTCATCTCGTTGGATATGCGGCGTTTTGAGAGGATTCACGATGTTGTCGAATCGGTTGAGGATTATCGAATTGGCGGGTATCACCCTGTGCATTTGGGGGATTTGTTTCATCAGAGATACGAAATCATTGGGAAATGGGCATTTGGCCAATTTTCTACCGTGTGGCTTGCAAGAGACCAGAGGTTAGTGTTTAATTGTTTCTCAATTTACTGCTATCCTGATAGCCCTTCTTTCTAGGCTACAAAGAGATGTCACTTTAAAAATCCTGAAAAGTGCCGTCTCGGAGAATAGCAAAGAGCTTTCTATTCTCAATGAATTGTCGCATTCGATCACACCTCACACCGGCAAGAAGCATGTTATCTCGCTTCTGGACCACTTTGAACACGAAGGCCCGAACGGCTTGCACCTTTGTCTTGTGTTCCCTATCATGATGTCCGATGGTGAGGCAATGACCACCCGTGAGAAGGCTCGCAATGCAAGCTTTGTACGGGCAGTAACAAAACAGATTATTCTTGGCTTGGATTTCCTTCATCAGAACAACGTGATCCATGGTGGTAATATCTTGGAACCATAATTTCAATAAATAGAGGGTGTACTGATTTTTCTATTAGATTTGCAACCCGCTAACATTCTGTTCACCATAAACCAAGCCCAGTATCGGGATTCTTTGGTACCTCCAGAGTTTAGTCCCGTTCGTTGGCTCCCTGGAATCACGCCAGACTCTAGTGCTCCGAGATATTTGATGGCCTCCCAGCGACCCCGTGGTATGTTGGATGATGCAAATTTCTCATCTTTGATAGTCAAAATTGGAGATTTGGGCGGAGGTAAGGTTGTAGTCTATTGTTCAAGATTATCCTTACTCACCGCAACCTGCAACAGCCATCCGAACGAATGATTTTGGTTCTTCTCCTGTTACTCCGCTAGCGTTGAGGGCCCCCGAAGTTATCGAAGGGCATTTCTGGGACGATAAAATTGATATTTGGGCATTGGGATGCTTGGTGTGTAATCCTTGGATTCTTGGTGTTATCAACTGACTAAACTATGTAGATATTTCAGCTTGCCACGAACGAGCCGCTTTTTCCTTTGATGTCATTCGGCTGTACAGCTGAAGAAATGCGTGACAATTTGAGAGCTCTCATTCAACATGTTAGGGAAAGAGGCTACAAAAATTTTGCTATTCATGTTGGCGAAAGGTTGCCCTCTGATTTTGGTTCAAAAGATTTAGAAGAATTTATCTCGTTTCTGGCGTCGATGCTTCAACAATCCCCACAATGCCGAAGTTCTACCAGTGCGCTTCTGGAACATCAATTTTTAATTTGTTGAATTGTTAGGGGCATGTCTTTTTGGCCAGAGTCCCCCAATGTTATCTTGTTGCGCATTAGCTACATACAACGCGATCACATGGTAGTTTTAATTTATGAAGCCGTATGTGAGATATAGTAAGATATAGTACAAATTCCTTTATTTGATTCAGCAAATCATCCAGGGTACTGAAATTGTGGTAAATATTAGGATAGGTATTATCCCATGATCTTTAGATTTGTGAGATAATCAAGGTGGACGAAAATCGTAGTCTTTCTTAAGATACCAGTAGTCTGACCGGGGCTTGATTCATGGGTAAATCTTAGAGTTGCTAGAAGAATCGTAGCATTTCTTAGCATAGGGGTAGTCGTATGATCTTGCGGTTCGCAAGAGAATCAGAACTCGCTGAAACCGTGGCTTTTTCTATGACAGAGAAATCACAGGAGCCTCGGGTTCGCAAGAAAATCGGATTTTGAGGAGACCGTGGTGTTCTGTAGGGTCTAGCTAGCCCAACGATGGCTAGGCTCCTCCGAAGGGTCTTAGATTAGAAGAAAGCCTGTGGTTTTTCCTAGAAGGATAGGAAGAATTAGCCGGAAAATACAGGATATAGTGAAAATGGGGTAAAATGTGGTGCCTCGAATTAAGGTGAGAATGCAATTTGATTGAATGTTACTCCTTTTTGAAGGGTTTTGGCTAGAGGTCTTTTTGCTATCTCCGTTGTCGCCTTGTAATGCAGTCAACTTGATATCCAAAGTGGCCTTGGTTATACCGCGTATTTGCTCTCTGCAACGCAATCCCCTTCATATTGTTCGATTACTGATGGCTTTGATCTTTTTGCAGTACTTGCATGATATCTCTATACTCAGCTGTGTGTTCGGCTATATATCTACTTTAGAATACTTTAGAATTAATAGCCATACTCTGTACTGGACCTCCTTTCCTAGTATAATTTCCGCTTTTATGTCTTCAGTTTCTCCTTGTTGAGCAGAGCTCTCTAAAGGCGAAAGAATAAGCAAACCCATGCTCATGGAAAAGCAAATTCGAGGTGATTGAAGTGACCAGCCCCAAACCCTCACTTTTGGAAAGAGCAACTCACGCAGCTACCCTCATTGCGCCCCTGCCGATATAAATCGACTATTATCCTCTTTTTCTCTTCCTCTCTCACCTTCTCACACTCTGTCTAGTATCCTGCGATCTATGCGATTCTTACCTGAGTCTTCTGCCTTTTTAGAAATACCACTATTTGACCATGCCCCAGGGACGGAGACGGCGTCTCATCAGTCCGTTTGTGGAGAGATACTCACAGCAAGTGAGAGAGGCGTCAGTTAACCAAATCTCACTTTAGGAAGTACGATAGTTGCTAACAAAGTATCGATAGCGTGGATCGAATGCCGATTCCAAACGAGTCAGTATTTTCATCCGTCTTGATTTTCGCCTACTCACCGTCATAGAATCAAATGTTGCATCTGCAAGCGGCGTCGCCCGAAGTCCCTGTACTCCAACAATCAACTGAACTACCTCCGCCAGGCAATGTTCGACCATGGCTACAGTAATCTTCGTGACCAGCAGGTTGCTAAGTGTGGCCCATGCACGAATGCTCAGATTTGTGAGGAGCTGTGTCATCGTTGCGGTCACTACCGTGCCATCGACCAATTTGCCAGAAACCAACGGAATCGCGAGAACCCGGCATGTTTCCCCCTTAAGCTATGCACTTTAACTGCTTCTAACACTTGGGTCACAATAGATCTGCCAGCCCTGCATGAACTACCAGATGTCCCTCGATCCTGCCGATCAACCTCCGGCGATCATGGACAAAGGTGTGGTTGAGAATAAAGGAGAGGATGAGGAAGAGGAGCTCAACTCGGAGTCTGCGGGTCGTTCTGGATCTGTGTCTCTGTCTGGTTCTGTGGGATGCCCTGAGTCTCTCAACCTCTCTAGCTCTCTGGGTCAGTTGGTAGGTGACTAGCTAGAACCACATCAGCTCTGGCCAAGTCTTGGTTACTCATGCACATCCTTTTACTGTAGGAGAGCCTGAAGCAGGGAATCGAGAGAGCTCTTGTCCTGCATGATGATTCCTTGGATAGTGAGGATGAGAACCGGAGTGGCTTTGTAAAAGTCAAGGTTGGTGAATTTATGCCAACAGAACTTCTATTGCTCTGGGTGGACTTTTAACCAAACTTCTTATCGTATAGGCGCACCGAGCCCGCCGGGAGCCTGTTCCCGACCCGGAGCCCGCCCCAGGCTGGGCACCTGGTACCCGCAAGGTCAATGATGGCACTCCTTGGAAAGGAGGAAGGTTTCTCTAATTGTTTCCAACACCGTGCCAGTGCATTGCCTACGAACAACCCTTGGGTTTATGATTGATGATGCTACTATCTACAAGCATTTTGCCTGCTAGGCTGCACCTGGTATTGCAGTCCGCACCTCGCTCGTCTTTTTCTTCTTCTTCTTCTTCTTCTTCTTCTTCTCCTTCTCCTCCTTCTTCTCCTCCGTCTTCTATCTCCGTAGTACTCCTGGTTTCTCGGTCGCTTCTATACATACAGTTCGACTTCCCGGGTCTATCCATGATATCTCCTATGTATCTAGACGCTTTTATTTTGCCCTTTCTTCGGTGCAGGCGAGTTTCCAGTGATACCAGCTCTGTGCCTGGTGCATTTACAGGCAACTTCTTTCATATTATGATTGACAGGGCTTTTATCTACAGGGTGGGATGGACTCATAAATCCGTCCCTGATATAACCCTGTCTACTTTTTATTCGCTTTTTTTCTTGAGTCCTAGGGTTGGCTATGTCTTTTGAAGGCCCAGGTACTAATCCAAATTTACTTCCAACAAGGATAGTCGGCCGCTTCTGCGGCCTTGTAACGTCTTTTTTAGATGTCTTTTTTTTCATAGATATTTTGTTCGTGCTTTTCAGCTTCATGGATAGACGGTAGAAGAAGGAGAAAGGCTTTAAAAAATGGACTTTTTTTTTCCTTTTCGAACTCCCACGGGTTAGGCAAAAAAGTGCCTTGGTTATGATATCGGTGGTTCTGTTCCCCACCTATAACTACTATAACTATAAATAAATCATAAATAAATCATAAATACTTAGCTTGTGTGTTGTAGTTTTATGAATTATCATTCAGTTTTTCAGTTTCCAACTATTTCTGGTTGCAAAGGCTATAAGACTATGGCAAACTTGTCAGATCATCACTTTTGTGGGAATGGATGAGAAGAGCTCTATATTATATATAGACAACCCTTAGACTACAATAATACTTTGATAGGTGCGAGGGAAACTATAATGCCTATATTGCATGGGAAATGCATGCTCCGTTTGCCGATCGTGTCTAACCCAGTCTAGCAATATGACAGAACATCTGTAGGACTTTAATATATAACAAAGGGCTAATATTTTAAAGAGCGACTGCATAATGTGACGTCGAGGGAGTACAAAGGGAATGAATCTTAAATCCGTCTCTGACGATATGATCGCCACAACGTTTCACTCGCCCCCCCCCCAGCCCCTCCATAATATTTTGGTAATTTGTAACCTCTCTGCTCTTCTCCTTTCTAGAACTTCTCTCCAAATCGAATCATCCATCTGCAACAGGGGATTACACATCTCTGTGCAGAGAGCAGTCCATCCACATCTAAACCTCCGAAGCCCCCATATGGCATACAATGGAAATTACACCAGGGATACATATCAAACGGGCAGAATGAACCCAGATTCAAACGAATATGGGTACTCACCTACACCCCCATATCCATCCTCCCACGAACCAGCCTACCTCAACATGCCACAGCCACAAGTGCCACCGGCTGGTTCGCCAGCCTCAAACCCAATCCCAGAGCTTTACAACTATCCGGAATCCTACCGCTCTTCCCCAAACATTAACACTGGGAACATAGATCATGCAGTGAGCTCTGCATTTCACAATAGTGGCTCTACAGGCTACCTCTCCCCAGAAGTTCTATCGCAGATCACAGCAACAGTGATTCAACAACTCAAGACTACTGGGTTAGACAATCTACAAGGATCTGGTGCGCCCCCGCCCCGCTCGCAATCACAGCAACCACCATGGCAAACAGATGGTTCCTTGCGGCCGCACGCAGAGTCCCCGCCTGCCATACCTCTCCAGCGAAGCAGTTCAATCCCCCCGCCCAGTTCGGCTTCTGACAATATCTATACTGGGAATTTCCAGCCGTACTTCCCATCCGGTTACACTAGTAATAATCATCCCAGCCCGAACCCTACCCCCGAACTCCTTGCGAATAGACGGGGCTCTATATCGAGTCAAAGTAGTGATCGGAGTCATCATAGCCATCATAAGGCGGAGCGTCCGAAACCTCCGGATCGAGACGCTACCGTTATGGAGATGACTACTTTGGAGCGGATCTGGGGGAAATTGTTTGAAGATGGTAAGGCGACGAAGAGACTTGGTCAATTCTTACGTGGGATTGCGCTTCATCTGGTATGTGTACTTTTGTCTGTTCTGACATACTATGGATTTGATGGCTAATTGGATTAGATTGAGGACTATCCCCCGGGAAACACTATTGTCATTCCCCCTTACAAGTTGCAAAAGTTCTATCGTGATACTCATGATGCAGATGATCCTTATCCATGGCAAGGTTGGTGATTTGATCTGTTCATTGACATACCGTATTCTTACTAAACATCTAGACATTTTCGACGATCGTACATCTTCCATATCCCGACTATTCCGCGAAATCAAAGTCGAACATCACCTCATCCAAGACGACGTAGAAAAACGCCCAGATATCCCAAGCCTAACCCCCAAAGGCTTCGAGACCTGGGCAACATTGATGATCCTTGCAAACCCAGGACGCGAATACGAGCGACTGCAAAAAGCAGTCCTCAACATGCCCATCAACAACCCAGATGACAAGAAAGAGCGCTTCCCAAAGGAACTCCCGCGCCGTCTCTTCCCAGAAATCGGAGATATCAAAATCAGAGAAGACATTGAAAACCGCTTGATGATTCACTGTGGCGTCGATCTACCATACATCACCTCCGAAGAACGCAACCAAGCTGCCGCTCGACCAACCAGATCACCAACCACAACCGCATCACCCACAGAGCGAACACATTCATACGAGCGAGGCAGACCCCGGCCCGCAGCCTCGATCCCAAAACAAGCCCGACAACACCCGAGACCCGCCTCGGCCGTCACAGACGAAGAAGAAGACGAATCCATCCCCTCAGTGCCAATCGAGCGCGAACGCAAGCCCTACAGTGCCAACCCAGGCGTCGGCAAAGTCTATGAAGAATCCGGCCAGAGTCGCAGCCACACGGGCTCCTTCTCCACGTCCCGACCTTCAGACTCTTCCCACAAGGGACCCGTATCGGGACAAGCTCCAGCACATCGCATATCCAACTCCTATGATCGCGACCCGCACTCCTCACGCTCGGGATCGGGTCATTCTGCTGATAAGCGGTTCTCGCATGATTATAGGCACTCGGAGGGCGATTTGCACGGTCGTGACCATACGGCTAGATATGCGGGGCTATCGGCGCATGATCTGTCGTATAGCGAGTTACCTACTGCGAATGTGCCTGAGGATGATGCGCGCAGGTATCGTCACGGTAGCCGGGGTAGCGATGAGGACTATTATCGTGGGAGTGGGCAGGGTGGAGGGTCTGGGTCTTGGTATGATAAGTATGACAAGTATTATCGCTGAGGTGGATTTGTTTTATGTTCTGGTATCTTTGGTTATTCGTTAATTTTTCTGTTCTTCTGGCTCCCGATATCAACCTTTGGTCTTTATTTTAGTTATTTTCACGCTCAGCGTTGCATGGATACGAAGATACCCCTTCTTCCTGGGGTTATGCATGACTTACGATATCTCATATTTTCATGATCAACGTTCTGTTCTGTTCCGATTACCTGTGAGATAATAATTCCTTCAATAATAGCATCAGGAATGAAAAAGTGCAGCGGATATCCAAGTTACATTTATCTCACCCTGCGTCCCCAAACCCAAACTTCCTCATAACCCTCTCCCCATCCTCTCTAATCTTCCTAACCTCCCTCTCCCTCTCAATCTCCTCCTTCTCATACCGACGCGCAATAGCCTTAGCATGCCTCTCCTCACGCTCAATCCTCTTCCTGGCAATCCTCTCCGCACGTCTCTTATCCTCCAATGCGCGCTCATCACACCTCTCAGCATCACCACGTAGCGTCTCGATCTCCTCGTCGCTCAACACCCACGGCACAGACAAGACCTCAATAAGGAACCGCAGACGGGTATCCAGGAACTGCATTTCGGCATTCGTATCGCGCACGAGCCAGAACCGCTCGAGATGTAACTGCATCTGCGAGCGGAAGGTTGATAGCGTCCCTTTTACCCGGACTACCGTTCCTGGCTGCAGAGCTGAGATGTCTATCTCGTCGTGGTCTTTGGAGGTTACGTGTGTTTCTTGAGTGAGACTGGCCATTGGTGCTGTGAGGGAGAATGAGGACCATGGCGTTTTTTCTTGGATTGTGGTCGGGGTTGACTGGCTAGTGGTACTAGGTTTTGGTGAGATCTTTTTTAGTACGGCTATGTCGATTGTTGCGCCGCTGCTGTCGTCTAGTATTAGGATTGTGCGTCGTGGGATATCAGTTCGTGCCACTATAACGCCTACTAGGCTGACGAATTGGATTGGGTGGTTGTTGTAGAAGAAGATGTTTTGGCCTGGGGGTTTTTTTGGTTAGTTATGTGGTTTCTTTTTATGTATAGATAAGCTTGACTGTGTTTTGGTTGAGTAGAAGGGATATATTGGGCAATAGAAAGACAGAATATGTTTGGGATATGTTAAAGGATCTTGACAGATGGCATTGGAACAAATGAAGAAAGTTCAGGGACATCGAAAAGGAAGTATAGACGGTCTAGAACATATCAAATACTTCTTCACGCTAACGCTTTCTTTTCGAGCCTCCACGCTAGAGGGCCCGGAATCATGCACATACGCGCTAGGCGTGTCGATCTCCAGGGAACACAAAGAATTGACAGCAAGCTCCGAAAAAGAAATAACATACCCACAAAGTCCCTCGATTGTCGGAGACGATGCACATCGGCCGCACCCATTTTCACCCAGGTAAAGTGCGTGGGTGACGCCTTGAAGCAGAACGCGGGATAGAATACGAGGTTCTCATTGTTAACCGTTGCCATTGGTTCATCTTTTTTTCTCGGGATATTCTTGTTTTGGGGATATTAAAAAAGATATGAGAGTTGCGTTCTGGACTGGAAGCTGGAACTGTTGAAAGTCGGGTTTATGTCACGTGGTTATATATATAAATAAGGCCGTGGGTCTGGTTATTTCCTGTTTGCTCGAGGAAATATTTTTTGTGTCTTCATGGGGTGGAGATCTAGAATGTGTCTTGGTGACCTCAGGGATACTCCGATTGATTTACTCGTGGCCACCGCTTGACATTCTACGTCATTGTCTCAAGAAGACCTTCAACCAAGCCCATCATGGCACTGGAGCACATAGTTGCTGAATTCTGCGCCACTTTTAATACTAAGACCCCACAATCTCTATAGATAGATATGCTTATCCCCCTCCATCATCCTCTTCATCGGATTCCTCGGCATCGCCTCCTGCCTCCTCCTCTCCTCAGCACTAATATCGTCGACATTAGTCTCCTTCTCTCCCAATGCAGCCCTAACCTCCTCTGCCGCATTCTCATGTCCTGCAAAAGCAACTGTCAAAATCTCCCTCTCTAACCCACCAACATGCTCCCACTCAATGCCCGCCTGAGTCAACATCCGACACCCCTCCGACTCGCCAACAAATGTGCCAGGCTCCTTGACACCAAAATAAACCTTATGGATCCCCTCTCGCCCGCCTTCCGCCGTCTTCGTAATGCGTTGCACACACGGCGCGTTCCCAGAAAGCCGCTTCCCGCATGGCTCCATCGTCACGTACATGATGAGCTTGCGGCCAGGCTCGACTGGGAGGACTTCACCGACTTGGTCGTCGGGGACTTTGTGCACTGCAGCGTAGTTGGAGAAGCAGCATTGCTCTGCATGTGTGTTGCCTGCGAGCTCCATTGTGTACCCCGTTGAGAGGATCCGGTCGTCTGTGAAGGTGGGGTCATTTTCTTTTCGTGATAGGAGAACTGCGCCGACTCGGAAGTTGGTAGGCCGTGGGGGTGATTGTTCCGCTAGGGAGAGACATTGTTTCATGTAGGGTATGTGAGGGGAGGTGTTTGTCGTCATGGTGAGTGATGTCAATTGCGATTTGGTTGAGTGTTCGGTGTGGGAGGGAAATGGGTAAGGTCGTTGTTGTAGATGTATAACGTGGATTTTGGATTGGATTTGGATGGTCTCTGCAGCTCTTGAAATCCGAAGAGAGTGAAGTGGCGCTGTTGATGGGCTTGGTGTGCTTGAAAGTGGGTTGATGGAAAAGGCGGGGGGCAGCAGCAAAATGACGAAATGGGGCGCCCCGTCGCGTCTAAATCGCGTTCCGTTTCTACAACCTACGCTAGTGTAGTCGCCACATTCTATTGGTCTTTGATCTTTAAATCTCAATTCGGTGTAATATATCTAAACCGCTCTCGGTTTTTCCTCCTAGTGCTTGAGCAACCCAAAAACGCATATCGTGTCACCGAAAACTTGCAATGGCGAAAAACGCGAAGCCCGAAAACCATGCCTCAGACGAAGAAATGCCGTCTGTCGAGGAAGATCTCTATAAGATTCTAGGCATCGCATCCGATGCAACCCCAGAAGCCATCAAAACCGCATACAAAAAGAGCGCTCTGAAAAACCATCCCGGTATGCAAACCCACGCAGGTCCAAAAACATCCAAGATACTAAACCTCAGAGCAGACAAGGTGAGCGAAGAAGACCGCGCAGGCGCCAACGCAAAGTTCCAACGAATTGCACTGGCATACGGCGTACTCTCCGACGCGCGCCGACGAGACGTGTACGACCGGACCGGCAGCACGGACGAAGCCTTCGGCGAAGATGACGACTTCAACTGGATGGATTTCTACCGCGAACAGCTGTCAGCAATGCTCGACTCAAGGGCGATCTCAGACTTCCAGAAGAAATACCAAAACTCAGACGAGGAGAGAAAGGACCTGCTCGCCGCATATGAGACGCACGAGGGTAACATGGATGCCGTCTACGATACCGTGATGTTGTCCAATGTACTAGATGACGATGAACGGTTCCGGGGTATTATTGATCAGGCCATTGCGGATGGGGAAGTGAAGGACTTTGAGCGATATTCCAAGGAATCTGAGAAGAAGAAACAGCAGCGTGTGAAGAAGGCGCAGAAGGAGGCGCGGGAGGCGGAGAAGTTAGGGAAGGAGATTGAGGACAAGAAGAAGAAGAAAGCTGGGACTGCTGCGAAGAGTTCGAAGGCTGCGGCAAATGAGGATGATCTTCTGGCTATTATCACTAAGCGTCAGCAGGACCGTGGTGCGGGCTTCCTCGCTCGTTTGGAGGAGAAGTATGCGCAACCTGGGAAGAAGCGTGGTGTCGATGATGAGCCTTCTGAGGAAGCATTTGCTGCTGTTGGAGCTCGGAAGAGAACAAAGCCTAAGTCGAAGAGGGCTAAGGCTTGAGTTAGGGTCTTTGTTTTCTGTAGCATTCATGTGTCATGTCTAAGCGTTTACCATGTGGGTTTTATAGGAGTCTTGTAATTGCATACCACGATACCTTTTCATTCTTCTAGCTATAATACTAACATTAGGGGGTGGAATCCTAAAGGACATTAAAAATAAATACACATAAATGGACATAGGCCCTATGAGAAACCCCTTAAAATAAATATTCAAAAAGACATCCAAAAAGGGTAGAAGAATCTGGGCATCTGGGAATGCAGCCACAGTGGCTGGAGTAAGAAGCCTCACCTCGGGCTCCTTCTCTGGTTTGTTTTTGTTCTCTTTCCTTTCAACCCAGGCCCAACTTACGCAGAATCAATGTGACAACAAATGGGTAACACATGGTCGGAGTTCCTTTTGGTCGTCATCATCAGTACAGTAACGGCTTGCATCGCTGGCTGGCAAGCTGGTGCGTACGAACGTTGGTTATCTACCAGATATCGTGATTTACCTTTCGACATTGCATGGGATCATTTACTCGAGCCCCTTGATCATTTACCTCGCAAGTCACAACTCAATGCGTTCTTGGGATGCCCCTTGTCAACTTAGCCCCACAAGCCTGAGCCCGAAGTTCCCCACAGCCCGGAGGCGGTGTCGCCATGTCGTACCACACTCGAAGTTCTCCCACTCAACTGCAAAGCTTGGATAGTCGTTCGAAATTATCAATAAACGAAAAACCAGGGCTGAGCCGTTCCCTGCAGAACCTGCTGATTGCCCCGCAGTCTAAGAGTGCGGGCGGGACAACCTATTCGCCCAAGGGCGGAACCCGCAGTCCAGTCGACCCACTCGTATCTTCACCTTTACGCATCAGTTCTTCGGATATGGCATCCGCTCCAAGTTCGCCGGAGAGGCACACCGCCGAGCGCCAGGCGTTTCCTCGTAGATCATCCGACCAGGTTGTTGACACTGTCCGCTCAACTACGGGTCCCCTTAGCATCGACGAAGATGCAAAATCCGATGTCACTTCTACTTCTGTAGAGCAACCACACGCCAAAAAGCGATTTTTGCAGGGTCGAGATAGGTCTCAGAGTCGCAAGGGTATGGCTGCCATGATGTCTGGCCGTCTCTTCCCGAGAAGCTTTTCCCGTGGCAGAGACAGAGACTCATCACGGGGATCTTCCCAGCGTGGATCATCTCTCGACTCCCGTTCTGCTTCTTCACCTGAGCGGGGTCGTCCCAGTTCCTCTAGCAGTCATTCTGTTCATGTTGAAACCTTAACGCCCACCCCTGTTAGCTCAGGGAAGGGGAAATCGCTCAACATGCATGACACATTCAACAAGTCAGACGAGGCGTTGACTAAACCCCATGGAAGCCTGCCTGATTATGTCAAACCGACAGCTGTTGAGGAGAAAGGGGAGCGACTCGCGAAGGATGTTTTCGATCGCGACAAGAACATGATTGAAAGCAGTGAAGATGAAGCCAACGATACTTCGAGCGACGAAGACAGCACCTTGGAGAGTGTACGAGGCCGCAAGAAAAAGAAGGACTCGGATATAACATCTATAACACGACGCGACTTTGAGAAATCCAAAAGTAATGATTTAAAGCAGTCCGACGAACGTATGTTGCCTTCTCAGGACTTCTGCAAATCCAATATACTAACCTCACATTGTACAGGAAAAGCTTCAGAACCCCCAGGTGGACGACAGGAGAAGAAACCGCGAAAGTCAGCTTTGAAAGCTGTGGTCCATCCACGGACCAGTTTCGACATCCCCACCCCCCGTGTCCAGTCAGTGGCTGGCACGCCGTACGGCTCGGAGGATGAAGCCGAGATTGGTGACATCCATCGGGCCCAGAAGCTCAGTATTTCCATGTCAGCTATTGATAATGGTGTTCACAACCGATCCATCCGAACAATTGTCCGTGGGAACTTTTCAAGTCCGCAGGATCAAGGCGATGGGAGCCGTCGTCGCCGTCGAAAGTATTTAATCGCAACCGACCTGAGTGAAGAGTCGGTATATGCCCTCGAGTGGACTATCGGAACGGTTCTAAGGGACGGAGACACAATTTTTGCCATCTATGCCATGCACGAGGACTCCACTACTGCGTCAGCGGTCCAAGTCGGCGAGGGGGCCAAAGTGATGAAAGATGCAACGGCGGTCGTTGGCACTCAGACAAAAGAGGCAAACCAGAACTATGGATCTCGTACAATCCTGGGTCGACTTGGCCCTGGTACTGCTAGCAGGACACATTCTGCTGATTCCCGGGCATCGTCAATCGCCGAGGCCGAACGGGTAAGGGCAGTTGAGACCGTGTCTCAAACATGTGTGAAGTTGCTGCGGAAAACAGTCTTACAGGTCCGTATTGCCGTAGAAGTCATCCACTGCAAGAACCCAAAGTCTATGATCACTGAAGCTGTAAGTGTTCTCTCTGCTCTTAACTTCCCTATTATCTTTGATCCATACTTATAATGACTCGCAGATTGATGAACTTGAGCCCACTCTCGTTATTGTGGGTGCGCGAGGTCAGAGTGCACTGAAGGGGTGAGTGACACACTTGAATTTCTAGTTTATTACCGTGCCGCCGGAAACAATACTAACCTTACCCTAGTGTCCTTCTCGGCTCGTTCTCAAACTATCTTCTTTCTAACTCCTCTGTGCCGGTCATGGTTGCACGCCGAAAGCTAAAGAGGCATACGTGGAAAGACAAGCTTAAGGGCACTGCAAATGTGCGCCTATCCAATAATCTAATTACCCCGAAGAGTCTTGCTCAAGCCAAAGTGGACTGATTCCATGCGCTTTGTTTCTTTTGCTCTCTACCTTGCATTTTTATGGATCGGGTCATGGCGGGGCGCCTAGCTTGCGAATGGTGCATATCTGGATTCTCACTATCTCTATTTAAGGCGTATGGATACCCTACTTTTATGGGCTAGAGTTTTCACATGATGAACCTCTCTCTTCTCTTACTTTTTGTTCCTAATTCAGGTCTTTGGTATTATCATTCCTCGTCGTGGCGCAGTCTTGTTCTTATTGCTTAGTATTGGAGTCTCTGATGCACACTTTGAATAAACGATGTTGGCCTCCACTGGATCTTGTATAATCTAAAAATATAGATATATTCCTGGGCTCTTGCTTCATTCATAATGTCACTAAATACAACGTACAATATATAGCTTGGATGAACACATAAACGCCAAGAAATGAAGACCCCGGTCTACGCAATCTTGGATCTCATCACGTGCAATGTCACCGCCCAAGCTCCCCATCGAGACAGCTGGAGCAACCCCCAGTCCCACCTATGCTCTCTTCCCCATCCTTGCCTTTTCTACTCTGAATTTCGCCCGCAAAGGATCAGATTCACCATGGCTGATTTTATTGACCCCCGGATGTCCTCCATCAAGCCCCGGGTCCGCTACAATACCATTGGAGGCATCAACGGACCGCTGGTTATCCTCGACAATGTCAAGTTTCCCCGTTATAACGAAATCGTTTCGTTAACCTTGCCTGATGGCACAGAGCGCAGTGGCCAAGTGCTGGAAGCCAGAGGTCCGTCCCCACATTCTGCTGTTCGGTCTGGGAGTATGAATGCTGACGTTATAAATAGGAAACCGGGCTGTTGTGCAGGTGCGGACTAAGTTCTCGTCCCTAACATGCAAGACATTAACATAGCCCGCTTGTGAACTAGGTGTTTGAAGGCACTACCGGTGTCGATGTGAAGAAGGTACAACTACCAAAAGATTTGAATGTCCAATGCGCTGACAGATCGTTCAGACCAAAGTCGAGTTCAGCGGTCACAGCTTGAAGCTTGGAGTTTCCGAGGACATGTTAGGTCGAACATTCGACGGTTCGGGACGAGCTATCGACAAGGGTCCTAAGGTGTTGGCGGAGGATTACTTGGATATCAACGGCCAGCCTATCAACCCCTACTCACGAGTATGCGCACTACCACCGCTATACGATAGTACCGCGGCAAGCTAACAAACGGATAAGGTATACCCCGAGGAAATGATTTCGACCGGTATATCCGCTATCGATACGATGAACTCTATTGCCCGTGGACAGAAGATTCCTATCTTCTCAGCTGCTGGTCTGCCGCACAACGAAATAGCAGCGAGCATATGCAGACAAGCCAGTCTGGCTAAACCCACTAAGGACGTCCACGACGGCCACGAGGAGAACTTCTCTATCGTCTTCGCCGCTATGGGTGTCAATATGGAGACTGCCCGTTTCTTCAAGCGTGACTTCGAGGAGAACGGCAGTATGGAGCGTGTCACTCTGTTCCTGAACTTGGCCAACGACCCTACTATTGAGCGTATTATTACTCCTCGTCTTGCCCTAACCACCGCCGAATACTACGCCTATCAGCTCGAGAAGCACGTCCTGGTTATTATGACCGACATGTCGGCCTACTGTGATGCCCTGCGTGAAGTTTCCGCTGCTAGAGAAGAAGTCCCCGGTCGTCGTGGTTATCCCGGTTACATGTACACAGATTTGTCCACCCTCTATGAGCGTGCTGGGCGAGTCGAGGGCCGTAATGGTTCTATTACTCAGATTCCCATTCTGACCATGCCTAACGATGGTGCGTTGCTTAAGCCCCCCCACCTTTCAAGCTGAACTCAACTAACCTACGCAGATATCACCCACCCTATTCCTGACCTCACTGGATATATCACTGAGGGTCAAATTTTCATTGACCGTCAGCTCGACAACCGCGGTATCTACCCGCCAATCAATGTCCTGCCATCTCTATCACGTTTGATGAAGTCCGCTATCGGCGAAGGCCGCACTCGCAAGGATCACTCAGATGTGTCTAACCAGCTGTACGCCAAGTACGCTATTGGTCGTGATGCCGGTAAGCAACTCGCCCCAAAGAACCCTCCATTACATTATCTAACAACACAACCAGCCGCCATGAAAGCCGTCGTGGGAGAAGAAGCCCTCTCCTCGGAAGACAAGCTCTCTCTCGAATTCCTCGAGAAGTTCGAGCGCACCTTCATCAGCCAATCGGCCTATGAGGCGCGCACCATCGACGAATCCCTTGACCTTGCCTGGAACCTGCTCCGCATCTACCCCAAGGAACTGCTCAACCGCATTCCCAAGCGCACTCTGGACGAGTTCTACGCCCGCCACGCTCGTAAGATTCCTAACAAGGATACTCGCGATAACTCGCATGAGAACCTGATCGACGCATGAGGCGCTGTGCGTTGAGCTGAATCCTAGGTCTTCGGCCATGTGGAAGTAAACTATCGCCGTGGTTTTATTTTGGTGCGAGCCGATGGAGGTGGAAAGCTAGAGACAGCCCTCGCGAGGGGTTTAGTAGGTCCCGTTTTTATCGATTTCAATTGCATATACTCCTATCTTTTCAATGTTGTTCTTGTTGTGCGACTGTTCGTATCTTTCTTGTGTTGTTTTTTGGCCGTTTCTTGCTCGAGCATCACACATTATCGGATCTATTTTAGGGGCTATCTGTGCTCTCTAAAAACTATAGGACTATCGGTTTGTTCGTCGAGAATTTTGTGTATGGTGGTCTTTTGTAGTAGATAATACAGTTGACTTGGCAAGTTTTAACGTCCCTGCTACTGTCTTCCTAATTATACCGGCCGTCATCCCTTGATTTTTGATTGGTGAATATTCTAACTAGCAGAATTTGAGGTGCTAAAACTTTGGCTGTGTCACCGTAGATTGCCGTTGTCGTAGAGCTAAAGCTATGTACGACTGCTCGTATCTTTCCTGCTGTTGTTTTTCTGGGTCTTCTCTTGCTCGAGCATGATAAATTAGCGAATCTACTTCAGCGGCTATTGTTGCTTTCTACAAAATCATAGGATGATTGCTTTGTTCGTCGATTTTATGTGTATAGTGGCCTTTTGTAGGTAGTAGATATTAGACCGCTATGGTTCTAGTCTTAAGATATCTATGTACGGTTATGAAGACAGTCCAGTAAAATCGAAGAAAACAAAAGACCGAGAATGGGATATCAGTTTTTTTACTTTTATCCAAAAAGAATAAACCCCAAAAAATATTGGAAAGAAAGTCTGCAATTGAAACGCTTTTCCACGACCATCCCGCAAAGTAGAGCATAAAAGCATCAAGGAATAATGAAAACCTCCGACGAGACAGAGGACCGAAAAAACGAAATGAAACAGCAAGGATATTTTATCCAGATGCAGAAAAGCACTTTAATACTCGCAAAGCGCCTAGAAGCGCAGATCCCAGCCGATCTTAGGTCCCAGGCGAGGAAGCTCGTCAGCAACCTGCTGCACATCCTTGTCACCACGACCACTGAGGTTGAGGACGATGTTCTGGCCCTTCTCCATTGTCTTGGCGACTTGCATGACACCCCAGACGGCGTGGGAGGACTCCAGGGCGGGAATGATACCCTCGTGTTGGGCAAGAGCACGGAAACCAGCGAGGGCCTGACTATCGTCGGCGGTGATGAAAGTAGCGCGGTTGGAATCCTTCCAGTTGCTCAGCTCGGGGCCGACACCGGGGTAGTCGAGACCAGCAGAAATTGAGTGAGTGTCCGAGATCTGACCATGCTCGTTCTGGAGAACGTAGGTACGCACACCGTGGAGGACACCGTGGGAACCACCAGAGAGAGTGGCAGAGTGGCGGTCGGTATCAACACCATCTCCGGCAGCCTCAACACCGATGAGCTTGACGCTGGGATCGTTGGAGAAGGGGTAAAACATTCCAACTGCGTTGGAACCACCGCCGACACAGGCGATGACGGCATCCGGGAGCTTGCCAATCTGGGCCTGCATTTGTTCCTTGGTCTCATTTCCGATAACAGACTGGAAGGTGCGGACAATAGTAGGGAAGGGGTGGGGTCCAATGGCGGAGCCGATGATGTAGTGAGTAGTGTCGAGCTCGACGACCCAGGCACGGAGAGCCTCGTTAACTGCATCACGAAGGGTGCGGCTGCCAGCCTCAACGGCGACGACGGAGGCACCAAGAAGCTTCATACGGAAGACGTTGAGACCCTGACGGCGCACATCTTCGGCACCCATGAAAACGGTACAAGCCATGCCGAACTTGGCGCAAACTGTGGCGGTAGCAACACCGTGCTGTCCAGCACCAGTCTCGGCAATGATGCGGGTCTTACCCAGGCGACGGGCAATCAAAATTTGCCCAAGAGCATTGTTGATCTTGTGGCTTCCAGTGTGGTTCAGGTCCTCACGCTTCAACCAGATGTTAGCACCGCCAACGTGGTCAGTTAAACGCTGGGCCAGGTGAAGGCTGCTAGGGCGACCCATGTAAGGGTAGTAAGAGCGGAATTCTTCCCAGAACTTGGGGTCGTTGTTGGCAACCTCGAAGCCGCGCTCGAGCTCACCCAAGCAATCCATGAGGGACTCGGGGACATACTGTCCACCGAACTCGCCGAAGCGCGAGGGCTGGGAAGATGCATCCTTTGTGACGTTGAGAGCCTCAATTTGGTCAGCGAGACCAGGCCCGGCAGGGGTATCGGCATCAGTGATGACTTTGGTCGCGTGGACCTGGCCAGAAGGCTGGGCCTTCTCAATTGCCTCGAGAACGTTGATTTCGCGAGTGAAAGCGCCGGCAGCATCACGCTCACGCTTGCGTCCAGTAATGCTGGAGAGGTACTCCTCGGCAGCCTTGGCAGCCTGCCCAGCAGGGGCGTTGCCAACGCAAGTGATAATCTGGCTGCCAATGACGACACCCTCGGCCTGCTCCTGGACAGACAAGAAGTGCTCACGGGTGCTGACACCGAATCCCAATGCAGCAGGGACGTTACCGGAATATTCGTGGACACGGTTGAGAAGCTCAGGAATGTTGGCGCTCAATGAGCCGGTGGCACCGGTCACACCCATGCGGGAAACTACATAAATGAAACTGTCTGCGATCTTGCAGAGGAGACGCATACGAGCATCGGAGGTGGCAGGGGCGATGAGGGGAACGTATGAGAGACTGAAATAGGGTAAGCATGCTGAACCATCATGGACAAGTAATAAAAATTTCAAAACAGGAAGTAAGATCAAGACAAACTCACCCAGCGCTCGAACAAAGGTCACGGAAACGGACTGCCTCCTCTGGAGGCAAATCAACCATAATGAATCCATTGACACCGGCCTCCTTGCAGTCACGGAGCATACGCTCCTCACCATACTTGAGCACAGGGTTGAAGTAACCCATGAGCATCAAAGGGGCCTGCAGACCGCGGCGACGGGCAGTGCGGACAAGCTCGAGGACAATAGTAAGGGTAACACCATTCTCAAGGGCCTTTGTGTTAGCGGTCTGAATGGTGGGACCATCAGCGATGGGATCTGTGAAGGGAATGCCAAGCTCAATGATATCTGTGATGTGAGACCGAATGTCAGTAAATGTCATCTCTTCGAGTAACTTTCACTTGGGGTTGAATTACCAGCGCCGCCATTCTCAAGACCAAGGAGGATATCAACAGCCTCCTCAACAGTAGGGTATCCTGCGGTGACATAGGCCACAAGCGCCGCGCGCTTCTGTGCCTTGCACTTCGCGAAAGTCTGCTTGATAGCTTCCATAATGAAGTCAATGCAAAAGTGGCGGGGCAAAAAGAGGGTGGTTATAAGAAGAAAGGGAAGAGGCCAATGGGGGTCAAACAGTGCCTATATATATATTCAGAGGTGGAATGAGTTACGCGTGAATGAGTAGATGAGGAATGGGATAGGTGATGTTATAAAAAAGCAAACGATCTGTATGAGTCAAATGCAATTGCCCTTTTTCGAGGCCGGTTTCGCTGGCCCCGCGTCACGTGGCTTGATAAGATAGTAGGTCAGCTGACCTTATCGGATCTACACAAAAGATGGAATAAATGTCTATAGGGTTGAGCTTTACACGTGATATACTTAATACTGATCAATCACTACGATGGACAAGACAAGAGACTAATTAAGAAGTGATCAAGTGGAAGTAATTTGATGATCTGCAATGCAGCAACTATAACTCAGAATAGGTGAAATTAAGGCAGAAAAGTAAGAGTAACAAACGGTCCAACCGTTCTGGTCCCAAAACGCCAGAACAATGCAGTAGGTAGTAAGTGACAACAAGCCTTAGCTGAAGTAACAAGAAGTGGTAAGTACCGAACCAACTCCGAACAAAACTTTCAAACAGAGAAGTGAAAAGTAAACAGGGCTCAGATGAGGAAGACCTGATACGCGAAGAGGACTTCATTACGTCAGACATCCTCACCCTAGAACCCCGTCCAGCATGCACCAAGGAATTGGATAAAACGGACGAAGCCACCAAGATTCCAAGAAAACAAAACCCCAGTCTATCCCATTTCCCAATCCAAAAAAGAACCCGTGGATGCAAAAGGAATGACAAGCAAGCGCCCGCTATGCTGAATAGTAGTACAAAAGCCCAGAATGTATATTTTGTGTGCAAAAAAAGGGAGTGGAAGCCACAATGCCCGGCATGTAAAATATGCAACCCACGGAAAGAATGAGCAAGACACCGTCTAGATGCGAGGAACAGGTCTTAGAGTGGAACAAAGCCCAAAATCCCAAGAAAATCTCAAAAAGCAGATATGCAAGGCCGCAAGTTTTGGGTGTGTGGTGAGGGCATTAGGCATAATAGTGTTGTAGTGTAAGGAGGGACGTAAAATCATGATCAATGTGCGAGGCGCAAGGTCAAACAGACACAAAGTTCTTGCGACCTTTTCAGGTGGGAAGAGGCCGTATGTCCGATGGGCCGGCAACCGCTATCTGGGCTTGGTAAGGAGTGACAGGGAAAGGAAAATCGTATCTTCAGAAAAGGCGGAGGGGAAGTATGAAAAATAGAATGGAAGGATAACGCGGCAAGAAATCAAATAGAAGGACCAGCCAGAAGGGGAATCAGTGGCCGCCGTGGGCCGTATCGTGCATGTTGTACACGGGATCCAAGTAGGTGTAGCATCCGCCATTTCCTGGTGGGCCCGTATGAGGAGGGTTGGGACCGAGAGGGTGCATATCCCAAGATGGTCGTGGAGCTGGGGCTGCCAGACCTTGGGCGCTCTGGGGGTGACACATGGCCGGATATGAGTATCCTCCCACAGATGAATAGGGCTGAGTCACTGCGATCATAGACCGGGGGTCGGGAGCAGAAGACAGGTGGGAGGTGGAGTGATCAGCTTGCGAGTAGGTCTGGACGGGCATACCAGGGTAGGCGTTGCCAGCGCCAGCGTCGGAGATGGATTGCGGGGAGTTGGCAGTTTGAGGCTCCGTACCGGAGTCAGAGCCAGTACCATGACTAGCGTGGCTGGTGTAGGCGGTGGTCATTGGTGTGGGGAGAGCTCCGGCAGTTGAGGAATAGCTAGCAGACTAGACAGAAAACAAAGATTAGTAGGATGTCCCGATGAGCTCTGGAGTTTCAAAAACATACGTATTTTCCAATGATCTTCTTCAGTGCGTGACTCAGGACCTTCCAGGGGAAGACCTTGACATCCTTCTCAATGTTGCGGGGCTTGGGGGCGGGGAAGCCCATGATGACCTTGAAGAACTCTTCGCTGTCGACCTTAGCCTTGGAGACGGTCAGGGGACGGAAGCCCTCCAAGTTGCGACGGATGCGATTTTTCTCTTCAACCGTGAAGCGCACAGCCACGAGGGATTCAAGCAAATAGATGGTATCCACGCTGGTTACGTAGCACTCGTTCTTCTCCTCCCATAAAATGCAGCTAATGCAGATACTGCTCGGGGCACGATCCTCAGGAGTAACGGCCTTGAACTCGCCCTGGATGGTACTACCAGTTTGGGAGCGGGTGAATTGCACCAGGCGGCGTTGAGATGTACGTTCTTCCTTGGACCAGCCTTGCGTCATAGTATCGAGGTCACCGTTGAGCTTCAGAATAGCCTTGGTGGGATATATAGCGTAAGGGTTGAAGGCTGGGTTGTGGGGCATAGCGTGCGTTTGTATGGTGGAGGTGCGGATCAAAGTGGGATTTGAAGTAGCACGCTGGGTGGGGCCCTTGTGCTGAGGAACACCCTGTGTCAAGGCGAGACCTGCGTTGCGGCCATCATTGCTCACAGGGACATAAGAGGGGCTCCAGGCTGGGGTGATAGGGGAAGGCACACGGAGGGCGGGTTGAGGAGTGGCAGAAACAGAGTATTGACCAGAGCTGGTCTGAGGAGAGGATGCAGCGTGATATGGTGCGACGAACCCGGCCATGGCGGGGAGGGGCTGCAAGTAAGGCGAGTAAGACGCAGACACAGAGCGGCTGTGGTAGCCCTCAGGGTGCTCGACCTTGGGGATCACAGATCCATTGTGTCGCTTGGCCGGTACCGCAGGAACATCAGAGTATGAGGAGAACTTTCTCTTGCGGGAATCGGCGCATGGCGAAGGGTGAGAAACTTGCTCATAAGTGTACACACCGACCTGAAGCGAAGTAGCGGGAGAGTCATCCTGGGTCTCCATTGAGACGGATAGAGGAACAGCAAAAGATGGAGATCCAGTAGACAAGAATGCAGGTACATCAGCCGAAAGACCGTACTGGAAGGCGGAGCCCTGGAATCCAAGGAAATGCGGGAGCGATTCACACTTTTTTGAGCCAAAAACCACATACAAAGCTGCGTATGAGGAAGTGTGGAGGTCATAGGGGCACTGAATCTGGACCATCACCCTAGTTCCTTCGCCTCCCCGCTGGGGACTGTATGTCACAATTTCGGGTAGCTGACGGCGGCGTGTGCCCAACATGGGCGACTGAGACTCTTCGTACGAGCTAGCATACTCGTTGGGCAGATACGGAACGCAATCCGAGATCTGACTTGCCTGATCGGCCATAGGTGAGGGAACCATCGGGGTCGTCACATAAGGTGATTGACCGTAGTTCGAGTAAGAAGTAGCATCCTGCAAAGACCGAGTGGAACCATAATCTGTGTTTGATGTCAGCACACGGAATATCGCCCAAATCACGGCACACCAAGTCCTTCCAACTGCAACATACCGATTATGGCGCCGGCAACGGGCTTCTGGAAAGCAGACATGGACAAGATAGGCTCAGACTTGGCCCACAGGCCGTCTGAAAATGCACTGACAAACTGTGATTCTTCTGAGTCCGACAGATCCAACGACTCGCTAAGTATGAGAGGCGTTTGAAAATCCGGGTCGAACTATAACGGAACGAGAAAAGACAGGTCAGCGAAAAAGTTTCTTGTGTTTCTTGTGTACTGAAAATGGGGCAAGGGTTGAGAAGATTCAAACAAGATGGGCTGAGATTGGAACCACAACATGCGGGCATCCACAAGGGAAGAGAGAGACAAGTCCAAGAGGTCGGAATCTTACCAAAACACCGTGTGTCTTCGAATAAGCCAGCTTGAAGATGTTGCAACGAGTGCAACGAGACAGAACCTTTTGAAGCGAATGACTGGGAATTTATTCCAAACGATTGTAGGGTCGAAAAGCACAAGCAAGAATGGAGTGCTCTCCGAGACAGAACGAGCGACAAGATGAAGCTGCTGTCGGTCTCACAAAAATGGCGGCAACCAAAGGCCTCGAATCACCATCCAGGAATAAACCACCAAGGCTGAGACTAAGAACGGTTGGCTGCAGAAACAGACTCAGATCTCGACCGTAATGCCCCAAGGTTCATAAAGAGAAGTAGAGAAACGAGATGGCTTAGCAGGAGATGTCCAAGAAATTGTCCACCGCTAATTGTGCCGGGGAGACTCAAAATTGGTTGAATGACGAGCAACGAGCGTAGACTGGAGAGGTTTCGCTTCTCTTTATGTCTTTGATCCGCAAGGTGTTTCGGGAAAACTTCAAGCAGATTGGGCCACAATGGACCAAATCAAGATGATAGGCTACTTAATTAATGAGTATACGAGAACGTTTTCAGACTATGGGAACCGGATCGGTGCATAGGGAAGGGGAATGAACTCACCGAGATGAATCAAAGTGAAAATTAAAAAAAAAGGAAGTCTGATATGAGACCAAACTTCGCTGTTGACCCAAGCTAATATGCAAGATCCGAGGGTCGTTCAACCTGAAGAAGAAGTCTAATGTCAACAAACACTTGAACAATAACGGGACGGGAAAGCTATCCGACGGCTTTGAGAACTATCGTCATTTCCCAGTCGTTGGTATAGTCCAGATCGTACAACGTCCGGGTTGCAAGGAGACAAGAAAAGATCAAGTGCCAAAAGAGGAAGTATGCAAGGCACGAGGGGATCAAGTGAGACCGTGGGCAAAGGGAGGCACATTTGATACTAACCTTAAGCTGATGGACTGATCTGCCTGAATAGTTCCTTTCTGGTATCCAATATTTCCCTGACTCTGAGACCCTCCCAAACAGAAACGATTCTAGATCGAGAAAGTGACCGAGACAATAGAGCGATTGGTTGTAATTTCGGTTGTCCAGTTCCAATCTCCAGTATCCAGTACCCGGGTAGTATAGCCAGTCGCAAGTACAAAAGCGCGAAGAGAATCCTTTTTTTTTCGCAAAAAGGTTGAATGTTCAACTGAGACCGCGGAGCAAACGGGATCGATCTACAGAGATATCGCGCAAACGGAGTGCCGGGCAAATAAAACTTGGATCCCTTAGATCCGAATTTCAATATCAAAAAGTATCGGATAATCCAGGGTTCGAGCAAGGCGAAAAATAAAAGAATTAAATATTAAAAGATATAATTCCGATAAACGTAGCGAACGTGGTTCTCGTAGCAGCAGGTAAGCGAGCGTAAGAGCGAACGTGGTGAGCGAATGTGTGACTTAAAAAGTCATAATAAATTTCAAAGGGGGATGGAAAGTGGGATGCAAGGAAGATGGGACCAGAAGGGTTAAAAGCAACTTGAGGATTATATGAGATTATTATTAGCAGACAGAGAGCAGGTCAGAGTACAATTTATGACCTAAACTGTATAAAGCCCAGCTGTGGGGATAATCTTTTTTTTCTGTTTTTTTTTTTGTATATATAATTATATATATAATTTATCATTTTATTTTATATAAGAATGGATAAATATTTATAATAATCAAAGTAAAAATTGAAAAATCAATTAAATTGAACTCTCAAAGTAGTCAGACTAAAAGACTAGTGGGAAATCCTGGGGGATGCACAGAGGGGAACTTGGCATAAGGTATTATTACCGGAGTAAACAATAGATACAGAGATACAGAGATACAGAGATACAGAGATACAGAGATACATAGATACATAGATACAAAGATACATAGATACAGAGATACAGAGATGCCTAGTTAGGTATAGATAGGGTACTTTTACCTTGGTAACACAGGCAATAATTCTCGAGTCCAGAGTATCGAGTGAAATATCTTAGGGCGGAGCATCTACAAACAAGTTTAGTGCCTCGCAAGCCACTAGAAGCCGACTTATGCTTTCCGAGGTGTCCGACCAGTCAGATCCACATAGTCTTTTCTCATGATGTTAACCCAAAAAAAAAAAGAGAGTTCTTAGAATATAGTACGGAGTATAAGTTTTCATTTCAAAAACCTTGGAACTGATGATAATATCTGCGCATAATATCGGGGACGGAGTAAAGAGAACGTGGTGATGTTCTCGGGATAAACACCAATTTGGCATCGCGCAGGTCGCCAGACCAAGAAAAGTGGAGCATCCTCATGTGTGGGTTAAAAAAAAAATTAATTGTCTGCAGAACAGGAATGGCCTTATTACCATCTACATAGAATTCAGCCCGATGGTTACCTTTGTGTGCTGTTGTGTATGTGTTGGACTTCTCCGACTTTACATAGCCTCTTTGTTTTCCCAAAGAGTCGAGTACTGTAACCCTAGAGAACCATGTCGACAAGGTCAAGGTCTATCCAATCAAGACCTGTGTCTATAACGAGCACTCTCTCCGAAGGGCTCCTCTCTTACTATATCCCTGCCAATGAAAAAGCTTCACTGGCAACCTTGTTATGTTTTTTTTTCCCCTCCTTGATATAATTAGCTCCCCTACCTCGGCCTCGGCTACTTTTTCAACCGGAACCCTTTCCAATCGTTTTTTTTAAATCCAGTTTTCCTTGCTCCGTCCAGTGTGTAGTCCAGTGTGTACCTAGGTATGGTGTAAAATATCTACGAATTTGAGGTTGACCCCCTTTGTCAGTATCTCCTTACACCGAACCTTGGACCATTGTGCCGAACCAAAGTGGAAAACGAGACCCTTTCTCTCTTTTTCTCCAGATACTCCACTTCCGATCTCCCCTACAGAATAGGGTCACGATCGAGTACATCTCGTGTCGTCATGCCGGTCAATATGATAATTCACATTTTTTTTCCCTACACGAGGCTGCAAGTACAGTCCCACGTAGACTCTCAGTACTCCATATAGGAAAGTCAATCCCCAGATATTTCCGAGGTCGAACCCCTTTCCGAATACTTGGGATAACTGTTAAGTGTTAAGCTTACCATCATCTGATCCGAATGTAAATAGAAATGAATACGTCGTGGAAAGGCCTGAGTATGAACATATGGAAATCCACGATCAGGTTTTCCAAACACACCCCCCCGAACACGAAGGGTCTAAGTTTAGCACACCTTGCATTTTTTGCATTTTTCAGGTGACTCGGTGGCCTGACTTATGCAAGGGTCCCACCCTGTGATTGGTTCTTCTGATTCTCCTCTAGACCCAATCGGGTATCACTCTTGAAAAACATCCGTGCTCCAACGTAACCGGACCGTTTCAATTTATCTTGGGCACCCTGCACTGTCACTGTCACCTTATCCTTATATTTAGATTATATTTAGATCTGTTTATATGATGGTTTGTAATGATATTCAAATGCATGTGTACTACATGTACTCCGTACTCCGTACGCAAATTCCCATTCCAACGGCTCCCGGGCCACGGACTCCCCAGCCCTGTTGATCGTGAAAATCAATGTGCAGATCATTCATTGTTCGACAGGATAATTACCCGAACACGTCAAGGCCTGCAAGTCCCGAACGTCAACCATGTTAGTGTTACAGGTGCAGATGCAGAAGCAGAAGCAGAAGCAGTAGAAGTTGTTGAAAATAGAATGCAAAATGTCCGTACGGAAGGTTTCTCGTTTCTTCAATTGCTCCCACGGTTCGCCTCTATGAGATCATAGATACAAGGATTCAATATATTCGGAAGCCATGGAAAGAAGTTTATTTCTCAATGTAGATGTTGTTGATTACTCCGTACATAAAAAATAATAAACAATAAATGATAAACAATAAATAATAAATAATAAATAATAAATAGTGAATAATGAAATATAAAATCAAATCAAACACGCTAAACCCAACTGGAGGCAATAACGGTGCGGATGCACAGCTCCCGATTACTATTTCGTGCAGGTCCAGCCACGATGTAGGAAAGGGATAAAAAAAAAAAAAAGGGGGAGATTAAAAGGATTCAAAAGGATTAAAAGCGCTGCTATCGATAAGGCGCTTGTCTCCGCGATTTTGCCACGTTCAAGATGCTCCGAGGTAAAAAGTGCGAGATTTTATGGTCCGGAATACGAAGTACAAACCTTGGAAGTAGAACAACTGTATTTTGTGAACGGAGTATGGAGTACTCCGTATTTGTGAACAAAACAGAATGAAAACTCGGCAATGGGGCTTATTCGAACCGCACAATTTACAGTGGAGCGTATGATCAGCAATCTGCCTAAGAAGCTTCCGTCGGATCAGCGATCGCCTCCAAAACGGTGCAAAACGGCTTCTTCAGGCATCTTCGGCTAAATCGATTGATACCTTCCTTTTCTTATGATTTGTTTATTTAATGCTGTATGTTAATCTAAATGGATCCATATCCATATCCATATCCATGTTCATGTTCATGTTCCCAACCACCCCCAACCACCCCCAAATATCAAACAGAGCAAGGAGCATCTCATCAAAGGGACCAATCTATATCAAATCCAAATTATCCCTTCGGAAATTCTAAAACCCAATTAATCTTCTTAGTTTGTATGTTAAAACAGAGAATTATTTTCCAGTCGGCGATTACATACCTTTTAATTCGGTCAATCTTCGGAAGCAACATCAGCCCCCACATCGAAACCCAACCCCCCCCAAAATCTCCAACCCCGAACCCCGAACCCGCAAAAAAAGGGAAAAAGAAAAAAGAAAATCCTACTCCGTACAAAAAAAAAAAGGAACTACTATTGCCTAAAAGTAGAGAGCTTGGATCCCCGTGGATCAACTCCATCTAATGTTTCAAACCAATAATTTTCCCTCGGATCATCGCACATCCTTCGAAGCTTTCACAGCTTACAAAGAAGAAAAAAAGCGGATCACTATACCCCTAGGGCTTCGGTCCTGCAACCTTGTTTGGAGCCGTCAATCCTGTCCTGGACGCTGCTATTGGCAGGGGGCTCAATTCATATCCATTATATTATTGATCTCGGTATGCATCATCCACTACTCCGTAAAGCTTCGGGCTCTCCGGTTCCCATTAGAAAAATCCCCGCGCCTATTAAAGGTTGAATTATTAATTTTTGGGGATTATTCTGCGCCAAGGATATGGATATGGTATGCTTTGCGTCTTCAACCTTACTCCCTTGTCCGCTTACTCCGTACCACTTCCACTTCTGGAGTAAAGGGTTAGTGGTTAGCTTTGCTTTACCTTTTCTAGAGATCAATATTTGAAATATGCAGGTACAAGAGCACTATTGCCTACGCATCTACTTCCTATCTGTCAATATTATGTACGTGATCTCACCACTCGTGCCTGTATGTCTCTGTGCCTGTCTTGCGTGTTGAGTGGGGGGGGAACAGTGCATACTGAGCACGGGTTGAGGAAGATTATTGAATTATTGGGTAAGGATCTTCATCTTTGTCAATCCCTTCGAGGGAGAAATCCAAGGAGAAAAAGATGTCAGGGCTGAGTGAAGACCTTGCTGCATACGGAGTACTCCGTAGTGGGATGAAGATTTGCGCAGATCATGGGGAAACAAACCCTCCGAGTGAAACATCAGAGACACCGATGGCTTCCTCTCTTTTTACCCTACTTCACCACCCTTACATTTATATTTCAGTTCCTCCTAGTTCTGTTCATGAAAGGGGGAGATAAACAGCAATGATCCTCTATTTTTTAGCCGGTGTCGATGGGGAAGGTCACTTCCCTTTGTTCGCATCAGGGTTCGGTCTGCACCATACCTACCTCGCAGGAATGTGACGTGGACCCGCTTTGGGTCTTGGGTGGTTCAACTACTTTGTATGTTGTACTCACCTTTCTTTGTGTTCTGGAGAGGAAAAGGAAACTCGATACCGGGCTTGCTTTATTCTAGATGAAGAGAAAGGACCCGGCTTTCAATATTGGGGTCATATGTTGTACCCCCTGTCGAAGTTGGACGATAGAGGGGAATTATGTGTCACTCTACCCACGATGAATGGCTAATCAAAATCACAAATCACGCCTCAGAGTCAAATGCATATTTTCCATGGCCTTCTTTTTTTTGGGGCGCCCCCCTGCAACGAAGATCTTCTCCCACAGGGCAGCCTTCATTCGTCGACGATCCTGCCATTGCAGGGGGATGGTGTCAATCCTCGCTATTAGCTCCATCCTAGATGGCCACTAACGAGCAGGGAATTATAGAGCGGTGGAAACCGTCGGCGCTAGCCTTAACCTTCTTTGACCCCTGCTCAACAGAAAAGTGGTTATCAAAAAAGAGTACACGCTCCATACGAAGTACATTCGGCATATACGACGTACACATACCGCCCGCGCTTCCGGTGAAGGAACGTGAATGGGGTTCCGCGCCTTCCCATACGACACCGATCGTATCCCGACTATTCCACTCTAGATTAAAAACGAGGTTAACGGTTTCAGGAACGGAGTTAAAATTTAACAAATTCCGCCTCGGTACGACTAATACTGTCGGCTGTATTTGCCTGCACTATCCTTCGGTAGTTTTGATGATATGATCATAATGAAACACCGGTGGTTGAGAAACAAGATGAGGGCAGGGACTTGCGGTCAAAACTGACAGCAGGGGATCAGTTTCACCTTTGATGTTGGGATTCGTCGATATCCGGATTTCTCACGGTTATATTTTTGCTCAGGCAGGGAAGAAGACAGAGAGCAGGCGAACAGGCATCTTCATATTGGATCGCCGATGCTTCTTCCCGCCACATCGGAATCAAGTTGATAAGTTTCACTGTAAAGAGAATAATTGGTAGGATTGCCAAGCATGTCTTATCAAATCCTCCAAGTTCTTTGTTGCAAAATGTCCTTAGCACGACCAATGAAGAAATTGCACCTCCACCACTGTTGATCTTGGACCCACTTGGGTCGTTCTCTGTTACTTTGATGTTCACTGTGTGTATAAGAAACACCTCTATCTGGCTGGGGGCGCTTTAAGTGTAGATCTTAGACTGATGTTGTGGATTTGACGTGAGATCCCGTGTCCTTTGAGTTTTCCTTTTTTTTTTTTACCCCCGTCATCTTCCCCTTGGATCAAGTACATTTACGCGAAACCATTTCAACATTGGATTTTAAGCTGTCTGAAAAACGTGGTGGCCTATCCCGTAGTGCTGGAGATGAGTCAGGGGCTACGACCCAGATCTTCATGGCGATCATGTTCGGATTACAAACTTGGGCGGAATCTGGGATCGGATGGGCATTGGGGGTAAGATTATAGTTTTTTGGTATTTACGATATTATATCTGTTGAGTGAAGAATCATAGTACATTAAATTGGTCTTATTATCTACAAATATAAAAAAAATAAAAATAAAAAAAAGAGGGCTGGTATGAATTGTAGTAGAAGTAAATATATGTCTGTTGTATTGTATAGCAACATGCGAAGTATATATCACCATATCACACCACAAAGGGAAAATAAGAAAAAAGACTGTCGACTATTTTGCCCGCGCCAAACGCCATCACAAAAAAAGTATTCACTGCGATCATCGAACTCAAGTCGTAGATCGAAACCATCGAGGTTGAAGTACGGTTTCAGATTGATGAAGCCCCCGAACGATCGACTCCAAACCTGTCACTCCTATGAACCTATGAAACTCTATTTTCCATGCTTCGATATCCAAATCTATGAAACTCCAAGCCAAACTCTAACTAATAAATCAAAAGGTAACCTTTACAGTCGAACGTTGAACCTATACAGTAAACCCCCTTTACAACGAACCCGGTTATACTGAACACCTGGTTATAACGAACAAATACCGGCACTTCAATTAATCCGCCATAGGAATACGGAGTACTTCATACTGGGACCTGGATATAACGAACCTTTTGCTGTATGTGGAATAGTTCGTTATAAAAAGGGTTTACTGTAAGATACCACATGGCAATGATACTCGTGGTAAAAATATCCCCGTGAAGTGGAGTAGCGTAAACTCCAACCAATCAGAGCGCTAAAAATCAATTCCAACCTCGGGATCTCGGGACCCATTCTCCTCCGACTCTTTCGAGCATCCAAATTCGGCAAGTCTTTCGCAAGTCCAAACTATACCAAATCGAGTTCGCTGCTTCGTCGATAGCTCCAGTCAATCGCTTCCCTTTGGTCAATCGTTACAAGAATAAAAGGGCACGGTCTATGGCTTTATCCATTGCTTTCCACTTTTTTTTTTCCCACGCGGTGTCTCCGCCTGATTAAAAAGAAACGTGGATTGTATACAACATAAATGCCAAGGTAGGCAACAACTTTTATCTGACGATGTATAACGCCTAACCTTCGAAGACCTGCGGGTGAACAATTAACCTTTGTTAAGGTTAACTACATTAATATCTACCTTCTATAGTACATTATGCACACTATACTGTTACATCATACCTTTTCATTTTGGATAGACCATATAAGAGCTATTTTCTTTATTTCATCGCGTCTCCTGTATCCACTGGATTAGATCCCCCAAAAAAACAAAACAAGAATGGTAATTCGTTGCATTAAGCATCCATGATTAGTCAAAATAAACATATGGAGAATATTGGAGAACAGGACAATATGGAAGGTCACAGCAATCCAGCCGGGGGAACCTCGGTACAACGTCCCAGGCTAAGCTTAATTTGAAAATAATGCCAAAAACTAAAGTACCAAAAAAAAACACACACAAAAACCACAAGAGACCCTTCGGAATATTTCCGAGTCGGGGGTAGTCGGGGGTAGTGGTAGACCCTGAAAAGCGATCCACGTCCACCAGGTTGATCAGGCTGCGACTGAGAGAAGGGTTGCGGTCGCTTGGCAAGCCCAACTGCCCAGGTACACAACATACTATGTTGTAGGGCATAGGGCGTACGTCCGTACAAGCATATACAACATATACATATCGCTTAGGGCTGTCTCACTTTTTAGTTCGCACTTAGAATTTAGCATTCGAGCTTAGGATAGTGTGAACCGTAAAACGGAACTATTATTAGCGAGGAAGGTTATGGTGTTACTGCTACTGAATTCGACGCCGTGTCATGCACCATGCGAGATTAGGAGATGATGGCTGGAATAGGGGGTTGGAGATCGTAGAAGTGCGGGCTTACTGCATATTGCATATTGTTTATTGTTTGACCGTTATCATTTTAGCTGTTCGATCAGAATGACAGGTGCCCGCCGCACCAGAGGGCTTAGCGCGTTTGACATTTAGGCTATTTAGGTTGTGTACCAAAATAATCGGTGATTACGTGGTGGTTATGTGAATTTGGATTGGATTTGGATTCGATGCAACGGTGGTAGTCAGTTCAATAGGTCGTATGTGCGCTGTCGATCGCTGAAGGGGACTAAGACATATTCTACTAGTTCATGGGACGATTAGGGTCATGTTCTTTTTAAAGCCATACCATGGATCAGTAGCAAATGACCAAAAAGGCAGGCACTTGTGCACTTGTATGTTGTATTTTCACGATAAGAATAGACTCGGTGGTTATGTGGAGAGCTGAAATGAGACACAATCATCATTAACCGCACGGGACAGAACCAGGTCGGAACACCACTGACCCACAAACTTCTAGAAATAAATGATCTTCAACGAAGCAATATTGTATCCACTAAACAACCTCTTTTGGATGCTTAAGCAGGAACGGAGGAAATGAAACGTGACGAGGTAGGATGCTCCTCTAGAAGATGGAGGCGCTCTCTTGAACGGTGCGATCGTAGCAAATGGGAAAAAGCTTGGACCAAAATCCATACAGTTCCGGTCTGTCTTCCCTGACTTCAACCAGCCATTTGGCAAATGCGAACTCAGTCTGGAAGGGATTCGGACTCCGATAAGGAGCGACCTGATTTATGTTAGTGTGGGGCCAACGTAAGTTGAATCAAAACGTCGATAACTCACCTCTGAATATCGTTGCAAAGCCTGGTGATACTTCTCCGACAAACCAAGCTTACGAAGAGTCGGCATGCGGATTCCCTTCGCCGCGATGCTATATGCATGGTTGAGATTTTCTCGTTCGGCAAACGAGGACTCTCCGATCACAACCCCGCCTGGTAGCTTTTTATGCTGATGGACATGGGCAACCTCGATAAGGCGAGTGAGCAAGTCGGCTTCCCAGTTCTCGAAAAGAGGATGGCGGAATTCTTTGATGTGTCGCTGAAGCAGCCACAGTTCACGCTTCAGGCGGACTGTATTGGCTTGCAGCTTTGCAAGTCTTCGTTCAATGTGCTTATTGAGGGTTTGCAGGGCATAGTGAGTGGCATCAAAGGACTGTGTTGACTGTTAGTACCAACGGGCATTGCATAGAGTCGATGTTTGTCCGATATTGCAATACCTGGAAACTACCTTCATCCCACGAGTCTTCTAGGATACGCGGGGAGTCCGACACATGAGACATAGGGCCATTTCCGCGAGAAACCGAGTGAGAGACTCGTCGGTTGGAGGTGCGGTCCCTGTTGGAGTTCATGGTGGGGATGAGATCGGAAATGAAAGGAAGAATTTGTTATACAATGAGCGAATGCGAGATTCGATTACTCGATTGAATTTATAGTAAGAGTCGATGAGAGATAAAAGTGTGATGGGATGTTGAAGATGCAAATAAGTTTTGATGCGATGATGCGGTGATGTATGAAGTGAAGCGGCCCAGGAGGAAGGTACAGAGAACACTCGTAGTTGCTGCAAAATTGATATGTATCATAGGTTTATAGGTTTATAGACAGCCATACAGGCATCATGACTTCATAGGAATCGTCGCAGGAATATGTTCATAGCTTACTGCCTGCAGACTTGCCAAACTCAATCACCAGTTTGCCGAACTGCGTGCCTTTTTTCATGTCTTCGAACAGTCCGTCAATTGCAGACAAGTCGTCTAGCTCAGTCTGCAGAACTCGCGATACCACGGGACGAATCTTCTTGGCATTGACAAACTCAATCATCTCCTTGAACTCCTTTCGGGAGCCCATCGTGGAACCGCGAACGTCGATGTTCTTGAGGACAGCAGATATCGTAAATGGCATTTTAGGAGCCACCGTCATTCCATAAACAGAGAGAACACCGCCAGCCTGTGAATATGAGTACTTTCATCCACAATGGGATATATTTCCCGTTGTAGCACTCACCTTGAGCAACTTGACAGATTTCTCAATAGAATCACCACCGGCACCATCAATGATGGCATCGAAGTTCGTCTTCCCAGCTGGGAGCATACCCAACAGTCTCTTTTCCCAGCCATCTTCCTTATAACTAATACCGCCGGTTGCACCTAGCTCAATAGCCTTCTGAATCTTCTCCTCGCTCGAGCTCGTCACAAAGACATGCGCACCTCTAGTAACAGCAAACCGCAGCACCATCAGAGCCACACCACCACCAATACCAGTAATCAAGATAGCAGCACCATCCCCAGAATTCCTCTCACCAGCCTTGGTAATCAGAGCTCTCCAGCCCGTCAAGCCCGTCAGGGGCAGAGCCGCAGCCTCGGCATCAGAGAGATGCTCAGGGGCCTCCTCGACTTCCGAATACTCGATAGTAATATATTCCTGCAATGTGCCCTTATCATAAACCTTGGTGCCTCCCATAATCCGGTATCCAGTAGCATCCTCCGGCCCGTCGGGCGAATCCTTCCAGCCAGCACCAGGGTTCAAGATCACCCGCTTGCCTTGCCATGTTTCTGGGCTGGGAACGTTTGAGCCAGTGCCGACAACAATACCGACTCCATCTGCGAGCAGGGGCACATCGAAGGTCACGCCGGGGTAGAGGTGTTGGCGGAGGAAGAGGTCGCGGTGGTTGAGCGCTGCAGCAGTCAATTTCACCAATAGCTCGCCCCCTTGCGGGGAAGGCTTGGGAACGGTGCGGAGGGAGAGCGGGTAGTAGACTTGGCCGGGCTTTCCCGGCTTGCCATCGATTGGAGATAGGTAAATTGCTTTAGACATTTTGGATGTGCTAGATGAAGATATCAAGGTATCAAAATAATGGCCCTGATGAAACCTTGGAAGTCTGGTTCATGCGGGGATGCTTAACTGCTTATCGATAGCCGAGGTTTCAAGGTGCTAAGGTTGATTTCTTGATTACGAGACAGATGTCTGAGACTACATGTTGAACAATGGAAATTAGAAACCTGTCTTGATTTATCTTGATATAGTCTAGCATGGAAAGCTCGATTTGAAACAAACTGTAACTGAAAGCACCAGGATTCATAGTATGTTCGTTTAACGCCTGGGCGCATAGGGTGTTCTTGGGTTGCTATTGTCTTATATATAGTGACCTTTTATGGCTCCTATATTGCTGTTGTTTGCTACATATTTCGCTATTCGGTCGGAAAAGCTGGTCTAGAACAATTGGGATCTGTTATTAGTTCCTAGTTCTACATGTTCTAATAGTATATATTGTAGCTTTGCACACCAAATCATTGTGGTTCTATGATAAACGGACAAGGCTACCACTGCCATTGCCACTTCTCCTGATACCAAGGGGGCTCAATATGCCGAAGGTGCTGAACGAGGTAACCATGATAAGGATGCGAAGTGAGCATCTTGACAACTGGATTTCTATGTCTCTGTCTGTGGAGCATTATGAGGAGATGTGTTTTCCGACTTGTACTTTTCTCTTGCAAATAAGAGCGAAGGCTTCTGTAAAGATTGGAAGTGAAATGAACATGAGAACTAAGTCTAGTGAAAGTAAATAAGATAAAAGTAAAATGTATGTAAAGTGAGAAGGGGGTGTTGGCATCGGTGTATGAATTCATTCACAGTGCCTTCAACACCGCCTGCCTGCGTTAGCTTAACTCACTTGATCTCGTAGGTTGCTTGATAGTGTATACTAGCTAGCAGTTAGAGTGATATAGACACTTGGCACGATAGTAAGTAAATACCTAAGGTACTTTGAGGAGACGATGTCTGTGTACTACCAGAAGCTCTCTGTATGCGACAATAGAATCTATGCTATGCTGAATGAAGCTGATGGCCATGTAATTATTTATGTGTGGGGGCTTACACCTCGACCATAATATAGAGACTACAAATACTATAGGAAACATCAGCTTTGAAGCCTTTATCATACCATATGAAATTGTTTGTTAAGCTAGAATTGGACGAGCATCTCAATACGTTCAAGTTACAAGTTTGGCATAGGAAAAAGAGGAACAGACAGCTTCTCTGGACCTGTAACACAGAAACAACAGTTATTCCAACAAAGCTCTTCATATCTGGGGTTAATATCCCCACTCAAAGTGACCACAGACCAGAAAAAGAGAAACAGTAAGGAAAAAACAGCACAAATAGTTCTTCTAATGAAATCGAATACAACCATCGAACCACCGAATCATCGAAGTAAAGTCTGCTCACTTCCTCCCGCACACCCAGCCAAGCCCACGTTCAAACCTCGGACGACAGCGGTGATGCAAAACACAAAGTCGCTCATCCACATCCCTGTCATGGTCAGGCATAGCCTGGATAGAGGTTTCGGAGTCAGTGTCATCATCATACGGAGTATAATAGCCAGAGTCATCAGCATGGTACCCATTCATGTGGCAACAGCTACAATGCTGGACATCAGGCCTGGAAGATGTAGGCGTGGAGGCAGACACTGGCTTTGGGGAAGGCACCTGATTGGGCGGTGAATCAGACCGCCTGGAAGTGTATTTCGGGGCTGATTTGACACGGGTGCTGGGACGGGACTTTTCACTCGATCGGGGAGAGTGGGTTGGGGTTGGATTCGATCTCGGCACCGGCAAAGGCGCCGGCATCGAAGCTCGGCAGAGCTCCGGGTGACTTTCGCAATAAAGCGCCTTGCGACAGTGGTGGCGTTGGACTACTGGGCCGGAGCGTGGTGTTGTCGTGAACAATGCACGGCCGGAGTTGTATCTCTGGCCTGTCATGGCAGGTGTGCTGGGAGGGGGTGCATGGGCCTCACATTGGCATATCTCCACCTGCCGATGGTGCTCTGGTTCACGATTTGCTGTGCGGTGCCCGGTGCGGTGTCTTCTGGGTTCGTAGTCTGAAAGATCACTGCTGTTCGGCGTGGTGGGACCTGTGTTGTTGGAATGAGGCTCGCGTCTTGTTGAGTGATGGCTACCACGGTGTTTTGTGACTGTTTCAGAGCTAGAATATTCACTGCTATTTGGCGTGATCGGGCGTGTTTCATGCCAATGACATTCACACCGATTGTTGCAAGAGCAGGTTACTTTCTCTACCCGTGGAAGGGACCCACGCTCGCGTCTGATAACATGGCATCCTCCGCAGCACCCTCTGACTGCCACATAATCAGAGGAGTCGGTGTTGCTTGGAGATTGGGAGCGTGCCCCGTGGGGGTGAACCTCGCATCTAGTGCCGCAGGAGCAAGATGCCTTTTCTGGAATGGGAGATGGTGACGGGCATCGACTGTGGACACAAGGTTCCATCTCAGGTCCGTAACGAACTAGCCTGATTCGCCCGCTTCGAGAGTGTCTCTTGTCCATTGGCTCGCCAGCGAAGTACCAGCCAAATTCTGTCTTGTTAGGTTTGGATCGGCCGGTGAATCTAGATCGCCTCATCTTCTTTGATCAAAGGTGATGGGCTATTAGATCCTGGAAGTCACAAGAGAGATAGAAAGAGAGAGAGAGAGAGAGAGCGCAAATGATCTTTGTTGTGTAAGAAAGCTTATAGTTCATAGGAGCCTGACTGGATTGTCTTGGGGCGAAAGAACTGTACAGAGGGAATTTCCGGAGAGGGGAATGTCCATTTTATAGGTTCTTGAGAACATCTGTGAAGCTTTAAAACTGAGCCCATCATATCAATTTGGGCTAAGACATTCATTGTGTCGTTTTATGTCTCTGTGTTACTCCCAAGAGCAAGCAAATCTCAGAAAGCATTGTTCTAGTGTAGAATAAAGCATCAAAGGACAGATGGGTGTAGTAGAGATATACAAAGGACAACATGATGATCTAGCCCTATTAACAGGCACAACGGATAATGGGATTCTTAATCCAACTGGATTCCAGCCCGAATTTAAAGACATTAAGACTGAATCATTTTTAAGACAGAGAGCATGTTTGCCCAGCATTACAGAGGGAGTTACAGAGGGCCAAAAAAGAAAGGGATAGCAAATGCATCTCAACCCCCTCTATTGCATTTGTGGAACGTCTAGACGCTCCCCTTTGTATTCTTTTTAGACAAAGCCAATCCAATCCCTTAACTGTCAAAATTGATTGAAAGGCAGCTGAACTCCCAATCAAAAGAGGAGCGTGGCTTTTGTGTGGAATACATGTCGATTCTATTGTTTCCACATCTCTCTGTTTGCGTCAAGCCACCTAACTGCATACGTACTTGGTATGTATAGTGTGTTTGGGGGGGAAAGGGGAAGTAGAAATCAGGCTCCTGAATGCACTCTGGTTATTTACGGGCTTCTATTATCATCTTTTATACTACGTCTCTTTTCTTTACTACATAGGATTGGGCACAATGATGCCAAACAAAGTACATGGTACATTTGGGCAGAGTATGAAGACACATGTGTTGTGTGTGTATTAGATACCTGTTCTTGGCGGTATGTAATTATGGTTTCACTAATACATATTGCTTACCACTCTGAGAGGGCAAATCACGCGACCACTAGGAAACCCAATACCCTGTATTTACAACAACGCACGCGTATTGCCACGGCCACCGCTTAATCATTTTTGCTTCAGGAAACTTCCCAAGCGAAATCGAAACTCGATCTCTCTCTTTCTCGACCTTGTTAGTCTGGCGCTCGCATATCTGCATTACCTCTCTTACAGCTCTCCACTTCGTCGATTGACTAGCTCCTAGCTGTCATTCTCCAACTCTATACCAATTTCCAACGTGTCTTGCAACCTATCCGTTCGCATCACACATTCTCTTTGCAAGCCCGCCACAGGTTTCGCGACAACTATCTTAGAATCGGTTTTTACGTGGGGGATCAACACCCGACCATAAAAGCCTCTTTACTACAATGCCTACACCACTTCCATCGAGTTTCGCTTCGGCCGCTGCCGGCAACACCCAGGACCCCAGCCGGAGGGGGGATGGTTCGACTAGCGGAGAATGGTATGCAGACACTGTTTCACCTACCCCAAAACCCCTCTATCAGCCGTTGTTTGGCAGACTCGGTCCAATATTGCTCCATATTTCTGTGGTCGTCAATGTTTTGAGCTCGAGATATCCGATGCTAACCTTTTAATACCCACTAGGTCTCGAAACCGCATGAATGGAGCTACGCAGACCTTCCGCCGTCCTTCTGTTGCTACCACCCCCTCTCACCACCGGGATAGTAGCCAGCCTGCATCTGCCTCGACACTCCCGCCCGGCGGCGCGTACATCCCTCCACACCTGAGCTCAAATAATTCTAGCATTGCACGGAATGGGGACGCCCGGTACTCCAAGGATCAACTTCTAGAGCTGTATAAATCGCAGCGGGAGGAGGGTACCTTGAGTAAGAACGTGGAGGAATACTTCGTGGCCGACTGGGATCCCCACACTGTGTCAGCTCCTGTTAATGGAGCATGGGGGAAGCGGGATGACCACAAGAACAACTCTGCGGGGCCCGAGGTTTGCTGGGATCACGGCGGTCAGGTTGAGCCCCTCGGAATCACGGGTATGACTGAGGACGAGAGAGAGGTTCGTGTTGTGTCATGCTTTCGGGTCTGAGCGAGTGCTCTTACTAAGAAAGCTCAATAGATGTTCGCCGCTTCAGTCAATTCCCCTCTGAAGCCACCCCCTACAAACGCTGCGAAGGAAAATGTCCTCCCGGGAACTGGAGGTCGCAAAGCTTCGATTTCCTATCCTCAGGGCCATATCAATAACTACACCACCTCCTCCCCAACCGCCGGTCGCCCAGGTCCTCGACGCCGGGAAACGGGAGAATCGATTGGCAACCCCATGTCTCCTACCGGTCCTAACTCCCGATTTTTCCGCGATGAGGCTAATACTGCTACCCCGCCACCGGCCCTGTTGCGTCGCAAAACTGATTTCCGAGAACCCAACCCGAGGGTGGAGGAGAAGGCCAAGGATAACAGGGAGGATCCTGCCTCTCCCTTTGGATCTCTGAAGCGCAGCGCCACCAATCCCATCAATACGGGCGTTGGTGGACCGAGCTCCCCCTGGGGTTCGGCCTCGCATAATGCAAATTTCTCTCCGATGGGTGCCTTTGGGGCTTTCTCCCTTGGCTCTAGTTCCGCCTCTGGCACTCCCACGGCCGAAAAGAAACCGGGATATGGAAGTCTCCGCGGAGAGAGCAGATTCAAAGGTTTACTGTCCAAGGATAGCTCTGAGGATATTGCCGGCTCCGCCAAGGAAAAGCCCATGGGTAACCTTGAACGTCTTGCTGAAAATGACAGTGATGGACGTTCGCAGTCGCCCTGGGGAGATTCCGTCAAGACTCGTGTCAACCGAAGCGAAACTAATCCGTTCGATGAGCCTCGCAGTGGTAGCGCTGCTCTTGGCGGTTCGCAGGATGTTGAAGGTCCCCCTCAATCTGATCTTGGGTTTGGCGCATTCGGCATGACCTCAAGCATACCTGGATTCCGGGAGTTGATGCAAAGCCAGGAGAACTCGCGGAACCCAACTCCTAGCCTGCTCCAGGGCCACGAACCAAATAGTCCAACCAACACTAATCCTTACCAGAGCCCGCATGGTGACCGTCATGGCGAACGTGTAGAACCTGAAGATGTCGACACGGACGGATCGGATATCCAGCCGGCCCAGCATCCCGGAATCAGCGGGCTTCGGGATCCCTCCAACCCCTTCGGCTCGATGAGACGGGTTGGCTCAGGAATCGACCTGCCAACTGTGGATCGCAGCCAGAACTCCAGCGTCAATGCCAACCGCACTTTCTCTGGTCTCGGTGGTCTGGGTGGTTTGTCTTCCCTGGGTGGAGCTTCGACTTGGTCATCTGGTGCTGCCGTCGGGACGCCCACTCGTGAGCGTTCTGCGTTCGTTGGTGGTTTCGGTGATCCTATCTTCGGATCTATGGGCGATCTTCAGTCTCCCAGCTTGTCAACCCTCGGTGGAGGCGGTCTATTTAGCCCTCACGCCGGTATGACTGGCACTGGAAGCATCGGCCGATCAAGCAAACTTGGTGCCCTGTTCTCTTCCATGCAGGACGAGCAAGGAAGACCCGACTCCGTGGGCCTCGATGGACTCGACCACTCGCAAGGCGACAAGGCGGGTCAGGCAAGCCACCCTGGCTCGACACCTGCTTCGCAAACGCCTGTCTCGGCCGTTGGATCTATTCCAAACCTGGCTGGCCATGATATTCCTTCCAGTCAGACTCCTGGCGTAGGCATCCCTGCTTCTCAGCAGCGTACCATGGTCATGCCGGATAGGATGCGTTGGATTTACCGGGATCCGCAAGGCAATATCCAGGGCCCGTGGACTGGGCTTGAGATGCATGATTGGTTCAAGGCGGGCTTCTTCAGCCCAGACTTGCAAATCAAGAAGCTTGAGGACACTGAATTCGAGCCGTTAGCTCAGCTAGTGAGACGCATTGGGAACTCACGCGAGCCGTTCCTTGTGCCCCAGATTGGCCTTCCCCATGGCCCGGAACCGACCGTTGCCCAGTGGACTAACACGACCGCCGGATCCGCTCAGCCTCCCTTCCCCGGTAGTTTCCCAAGTTTCGGCACTACCTTGACAGCCGAGCAGCAAAACGCGCTTGAACGACGCAAGCAGGAAGAACAGTACCTGATGGCTCGACAGAAGGAGCACTTGGCTCAGCAGCAGGCCATTATGAAGCAGATGGCCCCTCCTGGTGCTCCCTCATCCTCCATGAACCCTCCGCTGCAGCACCAGTCTAGTGCACACAGCCTTCAAAGTCAGCCTAGCTTCTCAAGCATCACTTCGCCCGTTGGCTACCAGCCATCCCCGATCCAGGCTCCCATGCAGCAGCAGTCCCAAGGCGTCCCTGGATTCTTCGATGGTGTTGCTCCGAGACAGGGTGGTTTGAACGTGGGACCGGGAATGCTGGGAACAGATTTCGGTAGCCAGGATCAACTCCCCGCTCTACTTGATCGCCTGAACGTAGGCCGCCAGGATCCATTTGCCTTTGGCAGTGCTGGTTCGTTCTCTGGTCGCCAGCCTGATAACTTCTTGCAGTCTCAGCAGGTTACTCAAATGCTGCAGGATCGTGCCCAGCTTCAGCAAGAGCAGGAAGACTTTGACAAGGCTCATGCAGATGATCCATTTGATCAGCACGCGCGCGAGGAGCGTCTTCGCCAGTTCCATGCCCTTCGGGCCCAGGAAGGCGAGATGGGCATGCGCACCGCCGAAGGTCTGCCTACTCACCCTGCCGCTGCATCTCAGCAACTCGAAGCAGACGTTGCGGCCGAGATGGAGGAGGCAGCTCAGCAGTTGACCGACTCTGTTACCGGTGGCGAGCCTCTTACTCTTTCTCAGCAAGTTCAGAAGGCTGCTTCTGCTCAACGCCAGCAGCAGGAACATGACCATAGCCATGGCCCTACTGAATCGGTCTGGGGAAACAAGGTTGACCACGCCATGCCCCAACCCTTCCCTCCCCCACCCTCCGCGTCGCCTCTCCCTGCACCTACCGCCCAGCGTAACCGCCAAAACGTCGCCGAGTCTCTGGCTACTGGGTCCCGCTCCCAGACTCAGACTCCCGTTGACGCTGCACCTACCTCTATCGCACCATGGGCCAAGGAGGCAAACGAACTGCCCAAGGGTCCCTCTCTCAAGGAGATTCAGGAAGCCGAGGCTCGTACTGCCGCCCAGCGCGAGGAAATTGCCGCTGCGGCACGCCGTGCCCAATTCCTTGCGGAGCAAGAGCGTCTCAGCCAAGTGCAGGCACAGGCGGCTCCCGGCCTTCCCTCGTCGGCCAACTGGGCTAGCGCTGGCTCTCCGGCCACCCCTGCCTCGGCCGGCTCCCCTTGGGCCGCCAAGACTCAGCCCGCACCCACCGCCACTACCGCTAAGAAGACTCTGGCTCAGATCCAGAAGGAGGAGGAGGCCCGCAAGAACCGTGCGGCTGCTGCCGCCGCCGCCGCCATGGCTGCGACCCCAAGCCCTCCCATTCCTTCCTCTGTTGGCAAGCGCTATGCGGATCTTGCTAGTAAGGGCCCTGCTCCCGCCGCCGCTGGCCAGGGCTCCAGTGCCTGGACCACTGTCGGTGCTAGTGGCAAGGTCAAGGGTGTTGTGCCAACTGCGCCACCCCTTGGACCCCGCACAGCCAGCGGAGTCCCCAATTCGCCTCTGATCGCTAAGCCCCGCCCTGTAACCACTACCCGTACTGTGACAAGCGGCAGCACCCCTCAGTCCAACCCCAACCAGGCTGTCGAGGAGTTCACCAAGTGGGCTACTCTTGCTCTGAGCAAGGGCTTGAACAGCGGCATTAATGGTGAGTTTTCGTTCTCTTTATTCAATTCACACTGTCTCTTTACTAACATCTCATATCTAGTCGACGATTTCGTCCAGCAATTGCTCTTCCTGCCCGCCGACGCTGAGATCATCTCCGACTCCGTCTACGCCAATTCGCAGACTCTGGACGGCCGCCGCTTCTCGGAGGAATTCATCCGCCGTCGCAAGCTTGCTGATAAGGGCATTGTCGACCCTGTCTCGCCCAGTGCTTTCGGTGAGCAGAAGAACGGCGGTGGCTGGAGCGAGGTTGCCAAGAAGGGCTCTGCTGCTACTGTTGCGGCTGCTGCTCAGCGTGAAGAAGAGGCTGCCAGCTCTGCATTCAAGGTTGTCGCTCCCCGCAAGAAGGGCAAGCGCTAAAGGTGTGCATTGGCTTTTCTACCGAGGGTGTTTCTTATCGTAGCCTTGCTGGCTAGCTGAGTCGGATCTGATGTTTCTATTTCTGTTCGATACGTGCCCATGTTCGTTGCGTGTCTTCGCTGTGATTGTGTATCAGCATCATACTCCTATCAGCATACATATCGGGTCTATCTTATACTCATTTTTCGGACGTACGTAAAGAGATACCTGTCTTGTAATATTAGTAGATCCTGCAAGCATATGAGGCTGGTTCAGCATGTTTCGGTTGTGAGAACTAGTATGTCTATAGACTTTACGAGTCGAGATTACTTTCCAAAATCCACCATTTGAAGTGTCCGATGTCCGGGATCCAGGCCACCGCATGTCGGAGCGTATTGCCAGCGCCTCAAAGATGATGGCAGCACCAGAGAAGATATCGTGAGGTGTCTTGTTCGACGTGGTGCAGATGTGAATCCCAGTTCAGCTTGTATCCCGGTTCAGCAGCAACTTCACTCTGGATTCTTGGAATGCCGTCGTGAATGGATTGAATGGATTTGGCATGATAAATGGAGTGTCTCCATGTATATCTTCTTCTAGAGTTATATGTCCCTACGTTTATCTAGGAACTCATAAGAATGAGATTGGATCTTTTTAATCTTTGATCTGGTTTGAAGGTGCAACTTCAATTTTGAGCATAAAATAGACTAAAATGAGAACTGTCGAGAACTCCAGATCGCTTTTCCAAGGGTATCGCATCCAAACACCATCACGAATTATAATAACATCCAACATTTGGACCAAAACACCAACTATTCAATCCAATAGCCTCAAATGTTTTCAGCTTGATCATTTAAAAAAAAAAACCTTCAAACTCCGAGATTGACATTCGAATGTGGCTTCGTTTGTCGACCGCGACGGTGATGCATAAGATCGACAATGCCGAAATAGCTAGTAACTGCAAAAAGCACCCTATACGCCACACAAATCCCAGTTAGCTCTGGATCCATGCATATACTGTCAAAATATAAAAAAAAAGGGAAAACAAGGGAAAACAAGGGAAAACAAGGGCTCCCTACCATTCAAAAGCTCCAAATACCGTTGCTGCCTGAAGCGAACTGCATGCACTTCCGTGACACCATCTCGGTGCAGGCAACATCGCTCCCATAGCGATAAACCCGGCAAACCAGAAGATCATGGTAATCACTTCCACAGCAGGAATCACCAAGTGGTGTGCAAGACGAGGGAACCAGATTGGTGAAATGGTAAGGTAGGGCACTGCTACAAAGGCAGTCCAGCAACCGAGGAAGAGGAGGAAGTTGACAGTATCTGAGTATGACCATCCATTGTAAAATGTTGAAACCACTGAAGATTCATTAGTTGATGGATTTTTTTGAGAGTTCTGAAGTGACGGACCATATCCTGTTAAGCCGATGACGATCACGCCAAAGAGCGCTTGCACGATTCGAACGGGGTATATCCATGGGAAGGTCATGTTCGATAGGATGTGTTGATTTTGATGTTGATGTAGATAAAATGTGAATATATGAATATGTGAATATGTGAATATGTGAATATGTGAATATCAATGAAAGTTGGTCAATCTGCAAGATCGTCAGAAATGATGTTTTGTCCAAGGTATGGCAAAAAGGTCTAAGGTGCAGGGATTGGGCAGCGTTGGGGCGTCATGACTTTTTCATAGGAACTTATTCTCCTACTTTTTGAAATGACTTGGATTTCTTCTTTGACTGGTTTTGTTTTTGAATTTATATCTTTAATCGCTTTATTCTTCGATTACTGCCTAGACACTACCTAGACACTGCCCTGGTCTTTATATATACATGCTTTTCCCTTTCTGTCCCTTTCAATTGCTGCCTATATATACTCAACTATCTCCTAGCGTATATTCTTGGCTAAATAATGTGACATATGACGCCAGCCTGTCAATCATGAAACTTGGAGTTATACAACATTTACAACATTTACAACATTTACTATGTTTGATAATATGTGGTACAGGTTTGATTAAATTCTTTATCTATCCTATTAATTCTAGTAAAGATGAAATGGAAATTCCAGGTTAATATTTTAATCCCCCTCTGAGTGATATATTATGATATATATGATATATGTAATATATCAAGACATATACCCATTCCTATTGTGGCTATGTGAGACACAAAAGGCAGGGCTGATGCTGGTTAATCCGCCTGAGCAGACTCTATGACGCCAAGGTAACTAGCTATATATCTATAACCTAAAGACCTTAAAAGGAGTCAGCATTCATATGTCCAACATCTTTCTAAAGAATAGACTCACAAAGCGAGCACTTAGGTGTCATTTGTATCAATTCGTCGCTCATGCGCCTATACAGATTTATGCAACCCCAATTACTTCCCAGCCTCCCATGATTGAACATAGTGAACATAGCAAATCAATAATCACGGAAAACAGCAACCATGTCATCTAATCGAGAGACCTCCGCTAGCAGCAAGGCTTCCTTGGCCTTCCAGTTGCGAAGATGTTCTAATTCGGCCTCCGAGAGGAATTCTTCCTCGTGACCCTTAACATCGGTTCGTTCGGTCTTCTCAAGGAAATCTCTCTCGCGACTACGTTCAAATTTGATGCGTTGCAGGCATCGTGACATGGCCTTATATGTATCCTCCAGAATGCTGCTGCACACACGATCCGGATCATAGTACCACAGGTAGATTGTCTTGGAAGGCTGACGCTGCGCGTCACGTGGCACTTCCTGCAAGTCTACAAACCCTCCAGTTTGCATACTAGCAAGTGTCTGACGTAGGTCTTTGAAGGGCAAGAGACTGATTTCCTGGAGCCGTTTCTCGTCAAGCTTGCCCTTGGCATGTAGGACGCGGACCACACGCAGGGCCACATCTCCATACCGCGATTCAATCATGCGCTCCAGTTCTAAATGGCGAAGCTTGCGGGCCAGGCCTCGGAACGCAACTCGCCACGTAGGGAGACCCGAGATGACATGTTTTGTGGTAAGGTTCAAGGGAGGTTGGGAGAGAATACTGAGGTGCTGGTCGATCTCATAGGCCCGGTTCGGCCCGCTCGGTTCGTCTTCATGCGCATCACCATTTACGCCATTCGTGTCATCATCCAACGGTCGCTTGCCGCGTTTGTTTAATACCGTTGAGGGCTCCATCGGGCCAATACATCCTGCAAGATCTAGATGCGGGTCAACATCTTCGACGATTGAGCTCAGTTGGATTGGAGCAGAATATTGTTCGCCTTCTTCTCCTTCGCGAGGGATCTCATAAGAGTCTCGACAGCGGGCTGTTTGGTATTCAATGCGTCGTAGTAGACAGTCGTAAATCTCGACTGAGGCGGAAGGTGCGTCTTGCTCAGCAAGCTGAAGGAACCGTGTGTTTCGAAGCGCCACGTCGAGTTTCTCGTAGTTCACCCGAACGATAAGGTTAGACTGCGGTGAATGTTAGTGGTTATTTTTCGAAGCTGCAGTAAGGACAAAATGAAGCGAGCTTACATCCATTGGGATTGAATCAAGGCCATCTTCATCTTCGGACCAATCATTATCTTCCTCCCCCTCGTCCTCTGCATGGTACCCGTTGACTCCGTTGGTGCCATTCGGCGCCTGCTTATTGGACTCCGAATTGCCGTGATCGCGTTTTCTTTTGGCGCCTTGAGGGAGGCCGTTGTATATTAGGCCCCGGCTCAAATCTCCTTCCGTTCTTTCCTTGACCATGTCCTTCGCCTTCTCTTCAATCTCCATCGCTTGCTGTTTGCCCTTCATTTGTTTGACATCTGGCCTTGATGAGATGATTCGGGAAGCATCTAGCCAGTTGTCGTTTGGGCTTTGGAAGTGTGCCTCTCGAAGGCGATGGATGTACCCGTGGGAAGCAAGACTCTTCAAAGTGGGGTGAAGGCGCACCGGCTTCTCGCTCACAGCATGATCGCCGTCAGGAGCAGCGGACTCCTCTTCTTTTTCCCCGTCTTCCTCGGGCTTAATTTCATTGTGGTTGACCCCATTCGGAATGCGCTGCCTCTTGGATTGAAGTTCGGGAAGCGTCTCCAGGTGGGAGATCGAGGAGTGACCGAGCATCATGATCGCTTCCAACACCTGAGCAGCGTATTCTCCTAGTCGACTTTCAACAAGCTGGAGAATCTTTCCAGATCGCACAAGGGAGTATGCGGCTTGTGGATTGGCTTCGTAGTAGGTATTGCCATCATCGAGGGAAGTGAAGTGATAGACCAAGTGGTGCTGGATCATGGCAGAGAGGCCATGGTGCAATTGGCGATCTGTCAGGCGAGCATAAAATTTTAACCGAGGGAGAGTCAGTCTTTCGTAACGTTGAAGGACAGTAAAGATGCGCTACAAAAAGTTAACTAGTTAGTCCGGTTCCTTCCCCCGCTGTCGCAAGGGATCATGACAGCTCCGAGAGTCTGCGCAAGGTGACTTACAGCAAATAGCTCTCCAAAATTGTCTTCAATCAAGAGCATACAGAGCTCGGCAGAGCACTAAGTTCATATCAGTAAGTAGAGCTCTCTCTCTCTCTCGGTTAGTGGGATGGTCGCATACCTGAGACATCATGATGGGCTAAAGATATTGAAAGATTCACCAAACCTCAAAAGGGGCCACTTGAGGGTCACCGAATGTTCATGAAGATGTTCCAATCTAACAGAGATCTGCAAGTCCAATAATCTAATGCGCGATGAGTTGCAGATCCGTTCTTTTGTTCTTTTTTTGCTTATCGGTATATTCACGTGACAGGCCCAATCAGGTGATCCAATGGCCTCATTTGGAGGAAACGTGTTCAGGAAGCAACAATGAGAACAATAGACATCATTCGAGACAATAAGGAAGAGAGTCAATATCTCAATTATTCTATAATACTCAATAAGACTATAAAACAATTATAGAAAGATAATAGGAAACTCCTATATAAACTCGCAACAAAAGTAACTCCGGTTCCGTCCGCGCTTTTGATTACTTGACCGCTGATTGGCTGGAGTGACGAGTCGGGATCTTGAAGCTTTTCGTGACCTCTCAAACTGCCTCTTCCCTCTTGCTCTCTCCGCATCCCACCTCCTTCCCCGCCTCATTTGCGCCTCTCTACAAACCCAATTCGGGTTTATATCTCTTCTTCTTCTCTCACATCTTCTCGGCACAGGCGACGATGCTGTCGCGGTCTTCCCTTAGCCGAAATGCGCCGCGTGCGTTCGCCGCCGGCCGTCGGTCCATGGCCTCCGCTGCCAACCCGGCCTTCCAGTACGATGTCTCCGAAGCTTCCGGCGTGAAGGTCGCCAACCGTGAAGTTGAGGGCCCTACTGGTACCTTGGCCCTGGTTGCAAAGGCTGGCTCCCGTTACCAGCCCTTCCCTGGTTTCTCCGATGCCCTTGACCGATTCGCTTTCAAGGTCGGTCCCATGGCATCAATTGATTCATCTCGGGTATAGTCAGTGATACTAATCATTCAATTCCTCAACAGACTACCCTCAAGCGGTCTGCTCTGCGGATCACCCGGGAGACTGAGCTGCTGGGCGGTGAAATCTCGTCGACACACTCGCGCGAAAACATTGTCCTCCGTACCAAGTTCCTCTCCAAGGATCTCCCCTACTTCACAGAGTTGCTTGCCGAGGTTGCTACTCAGACCAAGTTCGCAGGTGAGTCCGACCCTTTAAGATGAATAGTGATTGGCGGAGCGCAATTATATGAGCATCCTTTGCTGACTCGAGCCCCCCTCAATGATATCAGACCACGAATTGAACGAGGTCGTCAGCAAGCTCCTTAAGTACAAGCAGCAGGCCGTCCACTCCAACCCGGAGACCGTTGCTGTTGATGCCGCCCACGGCGTTGCTTTCCACCGCGGTCTGGGCGCCTCCATCACCCCCTCCCAGTCTTCCCCCTACGAGAAGTACGTCTCCGGCGATGCCCTGGCCGAGTTCGCCCAGAGCGCCTACTCCAAGTCCAACATTGCTCTTGTCGCCAGCGGCCCCAACTCCGCTGAAGTCTCCAAGTGGGTTGGTCAGTTCTTCAAGGACACCCCCACCGTCAACGCCTCCAGCAAATACAACGTTCTGCCCTCCGTCGCCTCCAAGTACTACGGTGGTGAGCAGCGCATTGCCTCCAAGATCGGCAACGCCGTTGTGATCGCCTTCCCCGGTTCCAGCGCTTTCGGCACCGCAGGCTACAAGGCCGAGGCTTCCGTTCTCGCTGCTCTTCTGGGCGGCGAGTCCACTATCAAGTGGACCCCTGGCTTCTCCCTTCTGTCCCAGGCCACCAAGAACTTCAGCCAGCTCCGCGTTTCCACCCAGAACAACGCCTATTCCGATGCCGGTCTTTTCACCGTCACCCTGTCCGGCCAGGCCGATCAGGTCGGTGCTGCCAGCAAGAACGTCGTCGACGCCCTCAAGAAGGCCGCCGCCGGTGAGGTCGCCTCCGAGGACATTAAGAAGGCTATTGCCCTCGCCAAGTTCCGCGCTCTGGAGTCCGTCCAAACCCTCGAGACCGGTCTTGAGGCTACCGGCTCCGGCCTAGTCCACGGCAACAAGCCCTACCAGATCAACGAGATTGCTCAGGCTCTCGAGAAGGTCTCCGAGCAGCAGGTCAAGGAGGTATGTTATTTCTCCCTTCCTCATTGCTGATATCAAGATGCTAACCGTTACCCATAGATCGCCGCCACCTTCCTGACTGGCAAGGCTACCCTCGTCAGCGTGGGTGATATCCACCAGCTCCCCTTCGCCGAGGACCTCGGTCTGACCGTTTAAAATCCCTGTATACATTACACCGTAGAGAGGGAAGAGTCTTTTCCCTTCATTTTGGATTTGATGTGACCACTTGTGCCTAGATTCATTGCCGATATCTCCTTTGTTCTTTTAAGGGTGTAGTTGACTGTAATACAATTGTACCTTATCCTTTGTTCTCATTTTCTTCGGTAGACCTGTGGATTTCTTTGACTTGTGATGGTCATGATCCTGGGGGGAGGTATAATTTCATGGCAAGGATCGATGATTACTTGCATGCTTCATGTATTTATACCCTTTCGTTGACCTCCCTGCGCTTCCATTTCTCATACCCAACATACCTGGATCTTTGCCCTTATTACCCCACAGAATTAGATGAGGGTCTAGCTTTGTTATATACATTTGTCCAGCCTCACTACCAACATACCATTTTCGTAAATTTCTCTTATGGAGAAGAGTTATACCCACCGAATGACCGAGGCTGGCAGTAGATATTGATCCCTTACAGAACGTATGTTATCCAATTACAGCGCTAACACATTATTCTGGTATACGTGAATCACTCCTAGCATTGCCTACAAAAAGAACCGAGCCAGCAATAAGAGTCCCGCAATTCGGTAGGCTGATTATTTTGATATGGATAGTTGTGTTGGGCTACATGATGTACTTCACTTGTACCAAGTACGTTGGTATACTCCTCCGCCCCCCTCCGCCCAAAAAGAAATCAACAACCACAGACTTCATTCCTTCCATCATTCCATACTATTAGGGTAGCAACAAAAAAAAACAAAAAGTTATGATAAGAGTGGGATTTGAACCCACGCCCCTTTCGAGACACGGAGACAGTTGTATACCATCGGGATCAGGTGGACCTGAACCGTGCGCCTTAGACCAACTCGGCCATCTT
>CAKMRK010000222.1:0-26778 GCA_928213465.1 Penicillium sclerotigenum | reverse complement strand
ATATAGCCACTATTAGCCGCGGCTAGAATAAGGTACCCTACCGTTTTATTATAAGAAATAACCCTATAAGCTATATATTAGTTTACTAAACTAAAGCTAAGAAGGATCTCGCCTTCGCCCGTATATAAGACCTATAGGGTTTCTATAAACGAATTTATAGCGAAATAGATAACTTCCCTTCCGAGTCCTTCTCTACTACTAAACTATATAACGAAACCTAGTAGGTTATTCCCTAGTTAGCCTTTAATAAATAATCTTTTACCTATAGAAGGACCTTCCCTTACTAAGAAGCACCTATATAGGACGTGGGTAAGCTCTAGCTTATCCTATAGAAAGATATATATTAAATTCTAGACTTATTCGGTAATAAGACTACTTATTAACGATAATATACCTATCGCGAAAAGGAAAGATTAGATAATCTTATATTAAATATATATATTCCTTCCTAGAGACGCGTTACTATCCTAAGACCCCTCTCTAGGCTAGTCTAAAACTCTAACCTATATTTTAGAATTACCGATATTTAGGGTACACTAGATCTAATTAGCCCTATTATAATACTACTAGTAGTAGTTAAAGCCCTATAGTAATAAGTCGGTAGTGATACTAACCTCGCGGGTATTACTTCCCTTAACTATACCGGATTAATTGACTTCCGCGCACGCTTTATCGATAGGGACCCGCGCGTTATACGCGCTATAAGATAGGGTCTTAGGCGCTCGCTTAACGCTATTCGCGATACCACTATATTCGCCAAAGGTCTTATACTTATAGATCGCTATATTAAAATAATAAGAGATAACGCTATTAAGCTCGAAGTTAAAGCAATTACGAGCATTATACGTCCACCGCTATAAACACCACTATATAGCTAGGTAATACCTAAGTTCTAACTCATTTCTTTTTCGCTATACCTATTATAGCTTTTTAGTTTACATTTCTTATATTCAATTACGTTTTCCTTTTTATATTTATACTACCGAGGACGGTAGCAGCCTCTTTATAGGGGCACTTATGATAGCTTACTAAGCATAAGTCCATATCTTAGCTAGCTTTATATAGGAATAACATCATCTTTACCATAATCAGTCAATTCCATAACAACACTTCATGATCCGACGCTAGCTTTATATCCTGTTGAATGAGATTCCGCTGTGAAATGCGGCATATCTCGACCAGCCCATACGCAATCTTCGGGTAGGTTTCACTCTCACCAGCTGCCATTGCGCCTATAGAGAGCATTAAAAGCAGCAGCATGCTTGGCAAGATAGTGTTTCTTCATTCCATGCGCTTGTTAATCTTCAGCGTTGATGTAGGAATAGAAGGGTAGGACAGTTCACAGTAGCAGGTAGGCGCGGAACAGAAATTCTAACACGGGTGGAGAAGGGAGTATAAGAACAGATGCTCCGTCATTGCCTAGTTCTCCGTTATTCTCATGGCAACGTCTTCACTAGTCAATTTCCTTATGCTGCCAGGTGGGATGGGAAATTCTAGGTCACAGGAAGGAATCCCCGCGAGATCCGTCAGCTGAGTCGTCGGAGATGGTATTCTTACTCTAGTAGGTGCAGTCAAATTGAAATGTTGATTTATGGGAGGAATTTCCGGTTGTAGTACGAGCTCAGAAGAAAGGGGAATACTGTGAGGAAAGCTCATGTCGGCTCTAGGTGCTGCTACAATGAATTGAGCCAAATACTCTTCTTCTAGAGCAACTTCCGACTTGCTCCTTTGACGATTGCCGCGCCAATTATGGGTCATTGAATGGTTCCAGTTTATATAAATTCCATTGCTTGTCGGATGATCTGATGCTGTTGTTTTGGGATCGCCATTGTTGGCGGTAGCATTGTCTCCATCGCACTCAACGGGGTTGGGATTTGCGGTGGACTGGGGACTTAATTAGCGGCTCCATATGGGCGTTCAATGGGCGGGCCTAGGCTGCCTAGCCGTCTATGGGGTTGTAAGCTGGACGTTTATCGCTCGAATAGAGGGCGTTTCTACCTTTTAATCGGAATTATCCTAGATGTTGGTGGCTGAACGTAGGGAACGAACGGGAACCAGAATGCAGCATTGTGTCTAATAAAGTCGGTAGATAGGCATCACCCCATCAACATCTCCGCTTTACACGGGGCACTCGACGGGTGCGCGACCATGCCAAAGGGAAAAAGGCTCCAGTTCCTGGCCCCGATGTCTCACCTCCCCAGGAGCAGTACCCCATACGCTCTAACGAGAGAATATGTGACTGGCTGCAAATAAGGCGGTGAGATATCGGTGTGATAATGAAATCTTCTCTTTCTTTGTGCGAGGCGATGTCTTTAGCATCGCCAACCGACGTACCCTTATATAATTCTTAAAACCATTTATTCACACTTCCCAGATCAAGACAATGCAGACGGATATCATGGAATTCCCAGCACCACACATCCACCATTCCCAGACCTCTCACACCCATACGGTTATTCTGCTTCATGGTCGCGGCAGCAATGGCCTCGAGTTCGCTGAAGAGCTTTTCTCATCCAAAACTTCTAAGGGCAAGAGCCTAGCCTCCTGTCTACCTTCCTATCGTTGGGTCTTTCCCACCTCACGCGACAGATGGAGCACTACGTTCCAAGAAGAGATGTGCTCCTGGTTTGACGCCTACTCCCTAAATGATATCCAAGAAAGACAGGAATTGCAGAAGGATGGAATAAGAGAGTCAGGTCTGTATATTCTTGATATCCTCGAGGAGGAAGCTAGGCTGCTAGATGGGCAGCTTGCTCATATCTATCTTGGAGGTATTAGCCAGGGGATGGCAACCGCCATATGGGCCTTAGTCGCTGGTATGGGGACGGGGCGGGTTCAAGGAACACTAGGTGGTCTGCTAGGCTTTTGTGGCTGGTTACCATTTGCACAGCAGCTAGAGGGTTTGCTATACGAACCAACCCTTACTAATCCTAGCATCCATCAGGCACAGCGCCTGGTATCCACATTCTTCTTCGATGAAATTGCTGGTCATGAGATATCGCAGGCTAACCAAGCTGTGGATAGCTCTGTCTTATCTACTCCTGTGTTCTTGAGCCATGGAGCAGACGATGAGTGGGTATCTGTGGAACTCGGACGGCAGGCATCTCGAATTCTACGGACAATCATGGTCCGCGTCGAATGGCATGAGTTCACTGGGGCGGAGGGTGACGGTCACTGGATCAAGGAGCCTGAAGGCTTCGACCAAATTCTTCAATTCCTTGAGACCTGATTCGACCGGAGTCAAAGAGGGGCTGGACCGTTCTGCGAGGAATATTCGTTAGCGCCTACAAGCAACGACACGCCCTGACGGAGCTCCGCGTTTATTTTCAGGAAGTGGCACGCTGTATCTAGTCATGAAAGGATAATCTTAGCTATCGCATTTACTATGTGTTTCGAACTGCGCTGCTCGCTTGTGTGCGCCACTCGCATGTGACATACGTTAATACTACATACTCTTCCAACAGCAGAACTATCTGAAGCTTTGTCTTCAAAATCTGACAGCTGGAATAAGGGGCTTCCCGATTATTCGATAGATTTGATGTGGAGAACTACTTTGTACTACTGAAGGAAATAAACTATTCCGTATCCGTATTCGTGCTATCACATTAACTTCGCTAGGATCCGAATTGTAGAACTACCTAGTCAAAGCTTCATGACTAGCCTAGAACTAAGTGATTCCCGCAAAAGGGGAAAGTGGCAGTGCCAGGTCTTGGCATATCTCTTGGCGCTACTAAAAATACGGTAACGCCAAGAGCCAATTTGGCGCTCGTGACACTCCGCGCCAGCGGAAACGACTTGGCATATTACTCCCTATCTGTGAGAAATGATATTCAGAGGCCTTCTCCGGCAGAAAATACGTCGGTAGTCTTTCATGTTCGGTGGCTTCAAAAGTGTGTTAGAAAATATTCCAGTCCAGACTTTATTGTCTCCCCCAAGCGCCCACCCCGGGTACGCCGGGTAAGTAGGGGGGGGGGGGGGGGTCTTGGCATTACTACAATCTCATTTACCAAAAGAAAACTCAACGCCAAGCGCCTGAAAACTGGGCAGTGCTGACCAGAACTGCACCCAGAACGAAGTCAGGCAGCAGGATTGGCTGTGCCAATCAATGTCTTGGAACAGCATTATGTACATAATCCCGCTCATACAGCGCCTCTTTGCCAAGTGCCCGGTTTCATCATGATTCGATATAATCTGATGGGTTCCATTGCCATGTTGCTCCTTTGTTTCAGGAGATGCACTTTCATATTCTCCTCCTAATCTCAATGCACTTGACTTCTGCTCTCCATCTCTCAGTCTCATGCATTTCTTCCGATGTCGGTCACCGCTCGGCTCGCGTCAATGAGGCCTGTGACTATGTCTAGGTGGTTGACCACCCTTTTGGCTTGCCTTCTCATACAAAATGTCATCGCAATTGAGGTTAATCCGGAGGATGAGAGTGGGTTTATCTCGTACTCTGGTTAAGCGCCTTAAATTACTGACATGTACCTCTCCCGACAGCCTCCCTCAAAAATGCCGCCAAGACCGTCGCCACATCCATGATGGATTATTACAATGCCCGCGACTCGAAAGATATTCCGGGGAAAATGGACGATACCTGGTGGGAGGGTGGTTCGATGTTTATGACCCTCATTCAGTACTGGTATTTAACAGGCGACAGCCAGTTCAACGACGCTATACAGGAAGGCATGTACTGGCAGAAGGGCGAAAACGACTTCTTCCCAAGCAACTACTCCCAGTACCTGGGGAATGACGATCAAGTGTTCTGGGGATTAGCGGCGATAACCGCCGGAGAAGTGAACTTCCCAGAAAGAGACGGCGAACCCTCGTGGGTTTCCCTGGCCGAGGGTGTCTTCAATGGACAGGTTCCTCGCTGGGATGTGAACAATTGCGGTGGAGGTTTGCGATGGCAGATTTGGCCTTATCAGGATGGATATAATATGAAAAATGCCATCTCCAACGGCGGCTTGTTCCAGCTGTCAGCGCGTCTGGCACTATATACCAAGAACGCCACCTATGCCGAGTGGGCGGAGAAGATTTGGGATTGGAGTGCGACTACACCGCTGTTGAGAAAAACCTGGGTTATTGCCGATACCACTACTAATGCTGCGAGTTGTAAGGACCACGGTGATCACCAATGGACTTACAACTACGCTACGTACATCTCCGGTGCGGGCTATATGCACAACTACGTACGTCTATCCCCTGTCCCCAACAAATTGACTATCCAAACTAATTGGTTTCACAGACCAATGGCACCCAAAGCAAATGGCTTGAAGGTGTGAAAGGAATGATCAAGACCTCTGAACAGTTTTTCCCTGCCTCTGGTGGGAACCAAATTCTATCCGACATCACCTGCGAGTCCATCAATAAGTGTGATCGCAATCAGAAAACCTTCAAGGCCTATTACACTGGCTGGCTGGGGTTCATCTCCTCAATCGTACCGGCCAATGTAACGGCGGAAGTAATGGCGAAATTCAAGGTCTCCGCTGTCGCTGCTGGTCAACAATGCTCCGGCGGAAGCGATGGAAACCAATGTGGAGTCCGTTGGACGAAGAAGGCAGTATGGGATGGAACTATGGGCTTGGAACAGCAGATGTCCGTCTTGGGCGTTCTTAATGCTGTCATGATGCCATTCAAGGCTCAGGGCCCTTACAATGTTGACAATGGCGGGACATCCAAAAGTGACCCGCATGGGGGCACCAATAAGGAGGAGAGCTTGGGGCCTGCACCTATCACTACAGGTGACAAGGTTGGCGCGGGAATCTTGACTGCGGTCTTCGTTATACTCTGGGTTGGGGCTATATCTTTCATGCTTGCTAGCCGCAAGTAGATACATTCAAATGTGAAGGCGTTAAATATTTAGGATTTTGATACCCTAAGAAATTCAGGCTTTTTTGTGATATTTTCTGGTGCGTACAACCTATTTACAATTATGCTCTCGTCTCCTTGTTTTCTTGGTGTCGTGTGTCGTGGAATAGACACAACTACTTTATATGAACCCACCCTAAAAAAGCAATCACTGCAGAAAGCAATAATTACCGGGGGGGTGGGGGAGAATAAAAAAAGTCTTTAAACCTTGATGACAAAGATCAATAAAATATTATCTGCTATACGTAGGAGAAGGCATTATCTAGAGTCGCATCTGCAAAATTTGAGCGTTGAAAAAATCTTGAGATCTTAATGCCGACTTAGTGTCTTCCCAACAATCATATTAGGGTAAAGCCCGGAGAAGGATGGTAAATATCATGTATAGACCACCCGTGGAAGTAGAGAGATATCTTTCTGGAAAGAGAGATCATGAACAAATAGGAGGGCAAGTGTGCTTCAGACAACCAACCAAACCTGCAACATCGTCGTGGTAAAGGTCTTCCCTATCATGTGTATAGCGAGTAGAAAGCACAATTGGCAGCATGACTAGAGATGCCATAATGCTGACCGGCAGTAGCCTAGTCGAGCTAGAATATGATACTGTTATTAGTGCTAAAAGGTAGTTGATAGATGATTAAGAGACAAGTCACCATGGTTCCTGTCTACTTGGTACAAGTAATTAGGAACTCGAGCCTCTCTTTCAAAACCGCGGCTAGTGTCTGGGGTGAAATTGGCACGCTTGCTGACAGGCTTAGCAACACCTTCTTGGTAGTCTTAGCCTTAGCCTTAGCCTTAGCCTTGGTGACTCTGTTAGAAGCTATGACGAATATGGATGGCTAGTTACTAGTTAACTAGTTAATATGAGCTTGTTTAGTCATCATAGGTCTTGACGAACTTGCACTGGCGATCTTTTGGGTCGGTACTGCAGCACTAAATAGAATGGTGCTATGATACCTATTTTGGTTAAAAGATTGCCCAAATAAGAAGGTAATCGACAGCTTGGCGCCAAGGCAGCACCAAACTAGCGCCTTGGCAAAGGATTGGCGTCTTGGCAGCGCCAACAGCACCATTTTGTCAAGGCCTAGTTTGATGTGAATGGAATGTGGAGAGAATGTGAGAGGTACTTACTTAGAGCAAGGGGCAAATTTATATCCTGATCTAATAGCATTAAACGGCCTACTCCAAGTGACTGGATTTTATTTCCGAATGATCGAACCCTATTCACAAACTAGATCGATTATATCCTCAAATCCACATTGCATAGCTAACTCTAATACGAAGTCCTGTTCCTCCGTTGTCGCTGACCCAGTAAATTGGGATTTGTCTAGAACCGAGAAAAGACGCATCTAACAAGCCAATGATCAGACCTACAGCAGGTGTCTCGTCGATCAATTCCTATAAGCTGCTTTCGTAAGTGGCATAGCCTATGTTAAAATTACATGATTTTCGTCCCCGGATTCCTCCTTGTTTGGGATTTGAGAGTTTAAAGCCAACTAGTGCTATCTCTCCAACCCTTCAAACGCCGACCCAACACACATTTTGGCGATGCTTCACAACCGCCGTACAAGATATATAGTCTGGTTATGTATCTAAGAGATCTGCAAATGAGCCCGCCTACCGGACTCGATTATCTGTCACCGCAGTGCGCAGCTCATAGCGGAGTTTTGGAGGGAGTTCTGTCGGATCATTGGCATTACACAGAATGGACAGTATAGGGGACTGCTTGACTCTTCTCCGGCAAGGCACAAACTTCCAGAGTGGGTAATCTAGTGGAGCTAATGCTGAGCCTAAGACCCATCGAGGACTCCGTCGAAAAGGCGGAGGTGCGCCGAAGATGCGGAGGTGAGCCGGGCATGCGGGAAGTTGCGGGGGAAGTCTACGAAATCAAAAGGCATCCCAACTAATGCGGAATAATTATATCCGTATAGGTCGTCTTGGGAGTACATATTTCTTCACTCGCCCCCGTTACTCCCTTGTGTTTATCTATTTTTCTCTAACCATTCCCAATCCCATCATGGTTCGCTCTCTTCCTTTTTTGGCCTCTCTGGCAGCTGCCACGAACCTCTATGCCTCTCACTATGATGGCAACATTTATTCTCTCTCTCTTGATGGTGAAAACTCGCTTTCGGTTACTTCGTCCTTTAAAACATATGGGCCTTTTCCTAGTTGGCTTACGTTCGATTCGGCAACGCGCACAATGTATTGCTCCGATCACGCAGGCAATACGAGTATGAATGGCTTGTTGAGCTCCTACTCCGTGGATCGGGAAGGGAGACTAACAGAGCTCGCGAACACCGTGGACGTGGGCGCCGGGGTCCACAGTATAACTTATGGCGGCAAGCACGGACGCGAAAAGTACATAGCTGTTGCCCATTAGTGAGTGATTCTGATATCTACCTAAGCTAGCCAGTTAGGTCGACCAGTATAGAAACGAACTAACATTCGTCAGCGACGGTTCCGCCGTTTCGACCTTTGCCCTTCCCCTGAAGTCGGATGGGAAGCCCTTACAGCTCTTCCATTATACAACGTCTCAGCCCGGCATTAGACCTGAACAGGATACAGCCCACCCGCATCAGGTGATTCTTGATCCAACGGGTGATTTTATCGTTATTCCCGATTTGGGCGCCGACCAGGTCCGCGTGTACGCCATTAACCATCACTCTGGACAGCTCAATGCGTGCCCTAGTCTTAACTACACCGCTGGCAGTGGACCTCGACACGGGCTGTTCTCGAAATTCACCCCCTCGCACTCAGAGCACGCGCCAGTGACTATGCTGTACACCATCAGTGAATTAAGCGGCCACTTCAATGCGTTCGTCGTCTCTTACCCGTCCTCTGGGTGTCTCGCGTTCCAGGAGACTCAATCTTTTGTGCCGTACCCAGGCGGACAGTTACCCGCTGATAGTACGGCAGCAGAGCTCCGTATGACTGGTAATTCTCTTTATGCTTCAATTCGCGCGGATCAAGCATTCGCCCCGAATGATTCCATATCGACCATGGTTCGTTCTGCCAACGGCACGGTGTCTTTTAGCCAAATCTCCTCTGCTTATGGCAGCATTCCCCGCACTTTTGCCATCAATAAGAAGGGCACTCTGGTGGCCATTGGGGGCCAGGCTTCTTCTAATGTTGCCATTGTTAAAAGGGATCCGCGGAGTGGAGCTCTCGGTGACCTAGTCGCCAACTTGCAGGTTGGACAGATCGGACAGGCTAGTAATTCGTCAACGGGTTTGAGCAGCATCATTTGGGAAGAGTAATCTCTTCAGCTCAACTCGAGTATTCAAGGGAATATCAATATTATCAAGCAAACGATCAAGGTTGCCTATTTTGGTTGAGTGGGTGTCTGTCTATAAATGATTGTATATATATAGTCACACGTATCAACAACTTGTTTATAAGTGATTCTTTATTCCGATACATGCTGTATAATCATCGTTATCCTATTCAATGTATATTGAGTCTAGTCTAGGAGAGGATAGTATATATTCAACATATATTCAACTCACTACATGAAAGCCTACTTGTAGAATTTTAACAATTTCTCCATATGACTATACAAGCCCAAACATTCCACGGTGATTATTATGACAGAAGTCAATGAGAATATCGTACGGATGCCACGAAAGAGAGAATCGGTGGCTTAGAAAGGAAGGTCCGTCTGAAAATCGTGGAAGACTATTATTGAGAAGATAAGATATATAACTACAGGTACAAATCGGTATATGGGAACTGATAATGCCATCCCATCAATTATCCTTTATTCAAGTGATCCAGGAGAAGTGTCATTCACATGAAATCCATTGAAACAAGCTGGCCAATCAAGGGAATTTCCTTGGGGCCTTCATAAGAGCCACAGCGGAAGAACCATCAGATAGTGATGAAGATCGACAAACCGCCTGTCATCAGGCTAGCGAGTTTCATAGAGGTAGCCTTCACGGGAAGAGCGTAAGGGAAGCAAAAGATGAGAACGAGGAAGATATTTATCTATAACATATCCAATGATATCGTTCATAGCGAAAAAAGAGTCCCGGCACGAACGACTTGTGACTGGTCAAAATGTGCGGGAAAATAGCCATGAAGTAGGAAAGGCTAGATAGCTGCACGCAACAACCGACGAAAGCACTAAAAGCAGTTGTAGGGCCAAGGTAAATGCAGGCTAGGATAGTCAGAGCACCGCCGCAAACGAGAGGGGCGTTGTGAAAGGGTTGTGAAACCTGGTGTTGATATGACCTAGCCACTGATGGAACGGGGCAGTACGGTCGCGAGAAATAGTCCATAGAGTGCGACTAGCGGTGATATAACACCTAACGGTAGTGACTAGCGTTGGGACGCAGGCAATGACCAGACCTCGGAACTCTCTCTCTCTCTCTCAAACTCCATTGCCTTCGCAATCGCATGCATTCTGGAGGACGGGTTTTGTTTCGCCGTGAGTTGGCTACGGTTTATTCGACCCTCAAACGAATCGATAGAATGCTATGGGAGATATTGCGGGCCATATATACATAGTCAGAGACACCAACTACTTATATTCCAGAGGCTCGCAGAATATGGGAAGAACGAATGAAGACTAGGAGACCAATATGGAGGACATCGACCTGAACTTCTTCTACCTGCATAGGTAGCTTTACCAAATATATAATCTTCTCACTGGACAACTTCAACTCTGTGTAGCAAGTGTCCAATCCACACCCTAGAAAGTAAAAAGGTTGCCTGCCTCTAAAATGTCGGTGGAATGCAAAGGGCCGCTCGGGAGATGAGAAGTATCATGCTCAGCTTGTATAAAATTGAACAGTATATACATGTATTTCACTATCACGATCGCCTGTTCCACCTATTTCTAGACTGTCTCTGCCTTTCGCGGTCACCAGTGACCTGCCTGGTGATCCGGCCAGGCAATTTTTTTATTTGCTGGGAAATGTGCGTTGACATAGTCTAACTGGCAGAAATGATCCATGTTGGCCATGTAGATGTCATGAATTGAGGAAACTCGAGGTGGTCATGGCTAACAGACCAGATCGAGGAACGAGTTCTCGCAAGCCAGCAGATTCTGCCTGCCAGTCATTCGAAGCCAACCGTGGCCGTGGAGTTTGGCACCAGGAAAAGAGCCTCATCGTTGCCTTCAGCCCACAGCTAATGCAACTGCCCATATAAGTAAGGAGAGCGCATCTTCGGCTGGAGTTGCTTACTTGGCTTCAACCGTAGCAGTCCAGAAAAAGAGGGAAAAAAAAGTTACTTCCTTCTCCAGTTACCATGTAGGCAACAAGAAACGGCCCAAACCAGTCTCCAACTCAGACCACCGGGCTCCGCTTCTCATCCTCCAATGCCTCCCCAGGCTCCCTAATACCACCACTGACATGTTCAAGCTCAGACCCATTCTCACCACCCTGGCCCTGATTCTCAATCTCAATATCCATCCCCATCCCCTCCTTCCACATATTTACCAAACTCGTCGCGCCCATGCGCCGATTTTCCTCTTGGATATTGGACTTGACGCCAGCGCCAATGGGATACTTTTTGCTCGATAGTGTATCAGCCAGTTCTTTGAGCGGGATACCCGTCTCCTCGCTGATCAGATCTTCATAGATTGGGTTATTCTTGAAAAGGTTGTAGGTGGAGTAGAAGGGGCTGCGTTTGAGGGCGGAGGCGTGGTTATGGCGCGAGTGTTGGATTTCAAGGGTCAGTGAGCGCGGGGTATTTGAGGGCGGGTTGGTAGTGGATGTGAAGGGAGTAGAGGTTGAAGGGTGAGATTTCGAGGTCGAGGTCAAGGTGGATGTCGGTAGGGGGATGGTTATGGGTGATGCTGCTATCGCGCGGTCTGCTGCGTCGGCTGTCTCGAAGATCGCGACGATGGGGCGGTTGGGGTTTAGTGAGGTGTTGGTTGTGTCATACTAAGGGAATTGTTAGATCAGAGCTTGTTCAAATAGTCATTGGGAGAAGGCGCCGTACCTTGAGGTTGCGGTATGTTATTACTTCTCCGAATTTCTGGAGGGCGGCCAGTAGCAGCTTGCTTTCGGATAGGTTCTTGGGCATGGTAGTTCCAGTTATGTGAACCTTCCCGGCCATGCGTGCTAGACTAGGGGACACCATTATAAGATTTGTGTCATTAGGAAGTTGACGGAGACATCGGAGATTGAAGGTTGGAGAAAAATGGCGGATCGTCGAGATCGGCACGTCTTGGCACTATGTACACATGTTCTAATACAACAGACTTGGGACGTTGCTACTCTAGCTAATATGGAAGATCTGATTCAAGAAAAAAAAAAGAAAATTGTATGTTTTTATTTAATTTATCCAAGGCATAAAAATCGTCATAATATCGGAGAATTCCCCTCTCCGGACCTGGCAGACACGGGATTTCCTCCGTCTCCAATGCTTTTGAATCTGGACACGCTTAGAAGATGGGGATCGCAAGGCCGTACTAAAGGGGAGAAAGTTAGCATTAATAGTTAATACTCCACAGGAACCAAACTTACAGCAACGGGGTCGTTGAAACGAAGACCCTTGTCCAGAGCACTGATAGCCTCAAGCTCACTGGCCTCAAGGTCGAAATCAGTGACGGCCAAGTTCTGAGCAAGACGAGTAGGGTCATTGCTCTTAGGAATAACAGCGATGTTACGCTGAGTAGACCAGCGCAACAGGACCTGGGCAGGGGTACGGCCGTGCTTCTCGGCAATGGTGGTGATGGTAGCATGCTCGAAGAGCAAGGGGGTATCCTTAGCGTGCTTAAGATCAAGTTCAATGAAGCTCAGAGGACCGAAAGAAGAGTAAGCAGTAACAGCGATGCCCTCCTTCTGAGCGTAGTCGATGAGACGGGGCTGGGTGAGGTAGGGGTGGTGCTCGATCTGGAGAGTGGCGGGACGGACGCGGGCGTAGCGGAGCAGATCCATCAACAGCTGTGCGCTGAAGTTGCTGACACCGATGCTGCGAGCCAGCTTCTTGTCAACGAGGGTCTCCATCGCGCCCCAGGTCTCGTGGATGGGTGCGTTGGCGAACTCAACCTTGCCGTCGGCGGTGGTCCAGCTGGGAGGGTAGCGCACGGAGGGGTCGAGGTACTTCAGGGCAATGGGGAAGTGCACGATGTACAAGTCGAAGTAGTCGATGCCCCAGTCAGCGAGCTGCTTGCGGACAATGGGCTCGACCTTGTCGGCCTCGTGGAAGCTGTTCCAGAGCTTGGAGACGATGAAGAGCTCCTCGCGCTTGACGAGTCCATCCTTAATGGCGCGGGCTACACCCTGGCCGGCTTCGACTTCGTTGCCGTAGTCTGGGATGTGTTAGTTTCAATTATGGCTGGGTTTGGGCGTGGGTGAATGTACCGCAGGCACCATCAAAGAGACGGTAGCCAGCCTTGATGGCGTTGTAGACCTGGTCGGCACAAGTGTCGTTGTTGACCTTCCAGAGGCCGAAACCCACAATGGGCATCTCATAGCCGTTGCTAAGCTTGATGGTGGGGGCAACCATTGTGAATGTTAAAGAAATCTAAAGAGAACAAAACAAGAAATTGGGGCATGGAGGGGTATATAAGTGACCCCGCCTAGTACCATTGAAAATATCCCCATTAAAAAAAAAAAAGATGAAAGGTCCAGGCTAAATGAACCCGAATATACCTCAATTGGTCCCCCTTCGGTGTCCCTTTGGTCTCCTTGGCTGGTGAATCCCCAGAATTGCCCCACTGGTTTACGGCTAAAGTGGCCGATTGGGACAGTTTAGCCGATAGAGGAGGGATATTACTGCCATTAAAGAATATAACAAATAGAAGCGAGTGAATTGGTGATTAATATTGGTATACTCCATAGTATTCAGATTATTCCCAAACATTCCCATGTTCCTCCAAACACCGAAGACATTCCCTGATATCCCCCCAATTGTATCCCCCAAAAAAAAAGACAAAACTAGAAAAATAAATGAAAAGGAAACAAAATTAAGAAAATCACATAAAATCACATAAAAATTACAAAAGACCACTCCCAGAATGATTATCATTACTTTAGTTTTTGGTAAAATATGTCGTTATACCGCATCCACCGTGGCGTTATCGTAGCCCGCGCTCGCATCGGGACCCGCCCCATGCAAGCTGGGAACACTGGACATGCGCCCGACGATCTTATCCATTAGGTCCTCTGACGGCAAGAGGCTGTCAAAATGGTGTGGTTGCTGCGACTCGCGCGATACAGGTCCATGGTGCTCGGCCTGGTAAGAGAGGTGGTAGCTTCCAGCGCCGACATCTCCGGGGATGGAAGTGGAGTGTGCACCCCATGAGGCCTGGCCGTGACTGAGGTCATCAAGTGGCTGTGTGTTAGAGCCGAAGAAGCCGTGTAGCACGCTGTTGCTGTCGTGCAGGTTAACGCTGTGCTGTTGAGATGGCACGTAGTGGGAGGCTTCATGACCCATTGTGTAGCCCAGTCCTGGGTGGGAGAGGGGTAGGTCGTGCACGTTGAGCATGACTGGTACACCACTGGAGCCGTGGAGGGTTGTGGATGGGATGTTCTCGGGTGCGAGGCTGGTGGAGAAGGAGTCCAGGACGGAGGTGACGGCTGTTTTGTCATTGAGTCCGTCTTCGGCTTTGCTGATGGATGTCATGAAGTCCAAATCGCCGGGGGGGAATAGGTGAGCCACGTTGTCGTGGGATTGATACATAGGCCATTGCGAGTGAGATTGGCTCGGATGGTGGATAAGGTCATGGGACTGAGGAGCCTGGTAAACACCCTGGTGGGATGGTTTATTGAGAAGGATGGAATCCAGAGAGAGGGGAGGAAGATCAACCCCGGAGACTGGGCGCGGGCTATTGGTTGTAGTCCGGTCCGGCGCCCGGATTAGTCGTCTCCAAGTAGTAGTGCCAACTTTGCCGGGCGGGGTTTGTCGGAACTTCCAGGCCAGAATGGCCATGCGTTTGCTCTCATCGCCGTGGTGGCCTTGGTATTGATTTGAAGGCCGGCGAGAGCTAGGCAAGGTAGCACGGAGCTCTTGTACTGCAGACAAGGAGCGGAAGAAGTGACGGATCTGGTTGTCTTTGTCGCGAGCATCTTGGGGGTTTACGGACTCCTCGGCCATACGCTTCTCTTGGGTCAACTGAGTGAACAGCTTAGCCCACCAGGATGATTCGAAGAGAGGCTTGACATTGGTCGACCGGGTGTTGGGTAGGTCATGGTAAGTCTCTTCGAGCTTCTGGCCATCTTCATAGATATGCGTGCTGCAGGTCCAGTTGTTCATCTGACTGACTCCCAACACATCGCCAGCACTGGGGTGACCGAAGTCAAGGTCGAGCTGAATTCCCAGCTGTGATCCTGTGGGAGGGAAGTCGGTCATGAGCTCCAAGTTCACTTCTAACAAGATGATATCGCAGTCCAAGGGATTATTAATATCATCCACTATGGAAGCCAGGTGAGGGAAAGAAGACCGCCACCCGTTCACATGCTCAAGAGGCATGGGAGGTGCAGGAGGGTGGTTTAGATCACCCTGCAAACGAGTGTATACGTGCAATGCCTTATCGATGCGGTCGGCCTGCTTAGGAGCGCTGACCCACATGTCGAAGCTAAAGCCATGAACGGTGCCTGCAGCAACCTCCTGGATATTGGATCCAAGGGTGTAGTGTGGTGGTGGGAGATCCCCAGCGTATGGTTGCATGGATCTCATGTGGTCATGGTATGTGGAGTGTGTGTGGCTGCCATAGTGGCTGGATGCCGAAGGGTGCTCGACTGCTGTTCTCCATTTGGGAGCGGGTGCTGAGCCATGCACACTCGATGATCGCTCTGGTGAGGCCTCCCGGACAAGTCGCTCCCCTGACGTACTGTGTTAGTAAAAAGGAATTTATAGAAATCCTTCACATTCAACAACTCACAATCGGGATCACCCTTCAGGAAAGAGTCAAGCACCTGCAAATGGCTAGAAACCTGCTTGCGAGTCCTTCGCTTGCCGGTCAATTTGAAGATGTATTCAGCAATCAGCTCGTTGCGGCCATACGACTTTCCCCGTTCGGACCACTTTCTCCGGCCCATGGGAGGGTTTGCTTCAAGGGCTGGAATCGGTTGTTAGCTTATGATCGATGTATCGCCCCGGTGGTATAAACATACCTTGCTGGAATGCATCCTCCAACTCATCAGACCATACCGCCTCCCCGTCCTTTCCAGTATCACGACGAGGGCGACGACGGTATTCCAAGTACTTCTGGGACTTGAGGTAGCTGCTCCGTGTCCGGCGAGACTGAGAGTTGGGTCCAACCGAGTGAAGTCGGCGAAGTTTTCGTTGTTGAAGCCGAGCCGCTACATGCTGTTGATTCAAGCTGGACGCCGACAAGGTTTGAGGATAAGGGACGTGAGGATACTTGAAACCTAGCTGCTGAAGCTGATCCTCACGAGCAGCGATATCAACATGAGTCAACTGGTCTGAATAAGACTGGACATTCCCAGTGGTATTCTGAAGAGCTCGATCAGAATGAGCGCCAACAGGATCCAGTGATGGCTGGTTCTGAGTGACAAGGCACTCGGGTTGCCAGTCAGTAGCCATGGGGAGGGAACCAAGGACGGGCTTCTCGAAAAGAATGACAGATTCCGATGTGGAGAGGACTGAGAGGCACCGTCAAATGCTTACTGCCTGGCAAAGAACGCAGCTCAGTCACAAAGAACGACCCAAAGAACGCAAGATGTCAAGAGAATGTAAGAACCTGGGAAAGAGAATGTGAGAGCGAGCAAGATGGAGTTTATAGGGAGCCATAACTCTCCTTTGGAGGGGGGTTCTGTAGCCCCAGTAGCAACATAGTTCCGGCAGGTCTGCTTTGCCTGGCCTACGTCCCTCGAACGCCTTGTCCATACTCCTGGGCAGGTCCCGATCCTAGCCTGCGCCATCCAGGCCGTGTGGGGAGCAGAAGACCAAAGGACGACGGTAAGCCGACCTTGCCGCAGCAAATCAGGATTCAGGACAGGGCTCGATATGAAGGAAGTTGACCAGGATGCAAGGGATGCTCAGCAGCACGAACCAGTGATGAGTGGGTCGGAGATTTTGTACAGCACGAAGTGACCTTCAAAATTCATCGCTCGGACCAGCATCAACAAAAATTCACAATAATCAGTTGCAATCATCACGTCGCAGGAATGTTGGTGGTCCAACGACAGTGTCTTCTCGCACGGGACGTGGAATGCTCGACCACCGCCATCACCGCCGGAATGCAGGCCTGGCTGATCTGTTGACAATAGCCCTGCGTACCTTCAAAAGAATAAGCTACATTAGGTGAAATGACCCTGCAATCCAAGGCAGTTTAGCTGAACTTGTGGGGTAAAAAAAGGAAAGGTGTATGCACAGTATGGTAAAGTAGGGTTACAGTTACGCCTGGATCAAGAGGGCACAGAGGGCACGAGACGCACGAGGGACGCGGGACGCGGGACTACTGCAGGGTAATTGACAGCCGCAAAGAACGTGTTCAAAAGTATTCGGGGTATCTTTTTATTGCTATATTGTATGGTAGTATGCAAGTAATCGTACATGGTACATTAATCCACCTTTTCCCTGCAAGGGATGTGTTAACAAGCCAATCCATGACCGTGTCCTTGTGAAAGGGAGAAGGGACCAGGGCTTCACTCTTCCTCCTGCCCTCCTACAGTGAATTTCTTGCGCCCGGCGCCAGAAGTAAGCTGTTGTAGTTTGACCCTGTCCATCTGCTCTCCTACCTTCTTCTCCAGGCGCGCGAGCTCCTCCTCGGGATCGACGGCCTCCTCGTTCACGAACTCCAAAACCAATCGTCTCCCCAGGAGATGCGTGTTTTTCAACGCGTCCATGGCATTTTCCGCTTCGCGAGCGCTTACAAAGTCTGCAAAACCGAAACCACGAGCAGTGTGATCGAATTTCTGAGGAACACGCACAGACCGAAGTTGTCCGTATGCCCCGAATAGAGATCTGATGTCCTTCTTCGTGGCCTGGAATGGCAAGTTCTTGATGATGATTTTTGTTCTGCGCGCCGCAATCTTCTTTGCGGTATCTTCGCGTCTCCGCTCCTCAGCGGCGTCCTTGCCCTTGTGAGATGCCCGAATGAGAAGCTCGTGCTGATCCAACTTGTAACCATTCATAGCCAAAAGAGCAGCCTGGGCTTGACCCTTGGTTTTGAAATCCGCAAAGCCAAATCCCATGCTGAGGGTCTGTCCTGGCCGCTTGGGATCAGATTTGGTCTTGATGCGACCGGTGATAAAGCCATCCAAAGGTCGGAACACTTCTAAGAACTTCTCATTGGTGGTTGAGAAGTTGAGGTTCTTTACGAAGAGTGTTGTGGTTGCTACGCTGTCGTCGGGCTCATCTGCAGCAAATGTGTCCGCTGTTGAGAATCCTTGGTCCTTGCCCCGAGTCTCTGGAGCAAGTGCGCGTGGAACTGCCGAACCATCGAACAAATTCTTCGGCGCCTTCTCCAGGAACAAGATGGAATCACCCATCTTGCGGTATGCCATACCCTTGAAGGCCTTTTGGGCCTCGTCAGGTTGCGCAAACTCCACGATAGCAATAGTGCCACTCGGTGGCATCAAGAGTCGAATGATCTTGCCATATGGCTCGAATAGACTCCTAAGCTCCGCGGTCGTGACACCATATGAAAAGTTCTTTACCAAAATAGCCGTATTTCCACGTTCACGCTGCTTGAAGGCATCAATATTTACCCCGTTCGAGGCAAAGTAGGCTTTCGTTTCTTGAATCACATGTGTTTCAGCATGTGCTTGTTTGACGGCAGCATCTGAAGAGGTGGGATCAAGCAGTTCAGATTTGGAGACTCCAAGCCTTCCAGCCACTGATGACATCACAGCATCGGCCTATAATAAAATTAGTCTCAATATTCTGGCTCATGATCAAAGGCAAACTCACATTCATGTATAGGGAGTTCCAGCTGAATGACGACCCAGCGGCATTTTGTTTCCGCTTGATCTCCCTTTGCTTTTTGAGAGGAAGCTTTGACAGTTCGTACTCGTCAATCTTGTATGTCTTCTTCGCAGAAGCAGGCAAGATATGGAGCAGACGACCCTGGAAATGCTTTCCATCCAGAGTCTGATAAGCATCAATGGCCGCATCAGCATCAGCGTATTGCACATAAGCAAAGCCTTTGCTGGTTGTAGAGCGAGTGTCAAAAGCAATATGAATCTATATCCAATTAGTACTCAAGTTCATTGAATATAATGTGTGAATCTGCAAAGGTGGGTTGAGTTGGGCTCTTTCAGATAGTCAAGAAGCATCTACTAAAATCTCTTGTCCTGGTAACATCACGTGCAATTTGCATCAGATGTCCCTATCGGGAAAGTCATCATACGAGCACTCATGGCAAGCAGGTTGAAAGCCAGCTAGCCGGTGAGGGATAAAGATGGGGGGCAAGTTTGAAAAAGCGAAAAAAGGATGTACTAACCTCTTCAATCTTTCCGAAGCGTTCAAAAATCGGTTGGAGATCTGATTCTGTTGTGTCGTATGCAAGGTTTCTAAGGAACAAACGGGCGGACTTCCGAATAAGATCAATATTCGGATCCTCCGGCGTTGGCTCGGTGATGCTGTTAACGTCAGTCGTGTTGGGCTCAATTTTCTCAATGGCCGCAGTGCGCGATTCCTCGTCACGCTGCGCCTCATCGCCAGAGGAGGAAGGTGGTGAAACAGCCTTGGTCGGCGCAGTAGTCGGTGCGGCGGCCTTGTGTTGATCAAACTCTTCTTGCTCTTCCTCGTCGAGAAGGCCCAACAGACGACTCGTCTTTGACCGTAGCCAATCTGCATCAGACACAGGTGCAGTCTCCACTTCAGGACCCGCGGAGTTATCCTGTTCTGATATTTCTTGAACCTCCTCTTCACCACTCTTGTCAATAACCATAGGCTCAGGCTGCTCACGCTCTGCTACCGGGGGGGCTTTTTCTGTTTTCGCCTTTTTCCGGTGTGAAGGCAACTCCTGAATCTGCTCTTCTTCTTCCTGCGCGGGTTGGTTAATAACGGGAACAGTGTCAACAGAAAGCTTGATCATTTCATCATCATTGGCCCATGTCCGAGTTTTTGATGACGATCCCATAAGAGAAAGGTACTCTTGTAGCTTAGGGTCCTGTGCTTTGTTCTCTCCGTCCCTCTTGCGCTTGAGGCTATTGTCCAACGATGTATCATTATCATTCGTGGTACCACGTCTTCGTGTGGGGTGAGCATCCTCAGCGTCATTTGATTCAACCTGCAATAATACGGGTCAGTCTCAAGACCACCTTAATTGGTCAGCGTGCACAGGCGAAAGGAGAGTGGCTGAAGCAAAGGAGCTGAGAATTGACATACCGGACGAGCGATGTCTACAGCGATCTTTGACATCTTCATGTATGTCTTGTTGAAGTGCTTCACTGCTTGCAGAGCAGCTTCATGGCTCTTGAAGCCGACGAACCCCATCCTACGTTTAGGTAGGACATGAGCATCGGTGACTTGGAAGCGAGTTGCAAAATGTTTCTTAAGTTGATCATTGGAACATGTTGGTGGGAGACCACCCACAAACACTCTGGTGCTCTCCATTTTGGAATTTTGTGGTGAGGAGTGTGAAGACTCGAAGTCTCTTATGGGAAAAACTTTTTTTTTTCTTTCATAGTCCCGCGGGCGGTCTGGTGGATGGGCGGTGTGGCTTGTCTACCGGCAATAAAGTTACCCAGGCCGCTTCATGTCATCGCAAGATTGGGCTACCTAGTCTCTTTCCTATCGCATCACCCAAACCCCCTTTCGAATTTTTTTTTGATACAGCAATTACTAACAATGGCACTTCCCCCTGCTGAGAAGAAGGAGCCTATGGAGGGTAAGTCTGTCCTTCGCGAATCCAGTGACTAAGTGCTAAATGCTCCGTGCAGCGCAGATTAAGTCTGTGGACATGGTAAGGACGCTCATGAGACAAGGCAACCGTTGCTTGATTCTAACCCACTTTATAGACCGAGGATATGCAGCAGGAGGCTATTGCCCTTGGTATGGAACATCGAGAGCGCCATGGATAAACAAGGCTAACCTACCCCTCAGCCATCGAGGCCACGGAGAAGTTCAGGGTTGAAAAGGTATGTGGACTCCTCATCTAGTGGATAAGAATACGATAATAACACTCTATAGGATATTGCCCAGTATATCAAAAAAGAGGTTCGTCAATTCTACCCCGCGCGGATCGCATTTCTAACCCCATACATCAGTTTGACTCCCGCAAGGGCGCTACCTGGCACTGCGTGGTTGGTCGTAACTTTGGAAGCTTTGTTACCCATGGTTTGTGGACATCAGAACCCTTATTCTGATAACGAGGTACTAATATCTTGTGTGCAACAGAGACCAAGCACTTCATCTACTTCTACCTCGGACACTGCGCAATTCTGCTCTTCAAGACCCAGTAACTGCGATTGATATGTCTAGGCTCGATGTACCACACTAGTGAGGAAGTGATATCCGGAGAAATGCGTTTTTCAAGCGACTCTTTTGTCTTCTAATATTTGATCTATGGGGCGGTTATCCTATGGTGAACAGCCATTATAAAACAATCAAAAAAAAGCATTGGTCAGGTTAGGGCTCTCCATAAAAACTTTACACTCCACCAAGATATATGTATAATCCCAATAACTATGTATGTAGTCTACGGGTTTCTGCCGGAATCGATAATCACATGTACTCTTTTGTACAGGGGTGTTTAGCCAATCACGTACCACCACCTCTGACATCACGTGCCATTTGCCAAGGCCGCCAAGCCACAGCGCCACACCCCCAATTCCGCTGCCTTGTCTTTGATCGACTTTCAATTCCTCAAATAGCTGGAAGCTCTCAGTTGATTCTCTTTTGGAGTTGTGTGCCAATTTTTTGCGTCTCCCCATCACTATGGCTTTCTGTATCACATTTGGAACACATGGTAAGTCGTCTTATATTGACCCACGATCCAGAAACCAGAGTGGACCCTGTCCCTGGAGTTATATCGAGTGACGGGTATCGTACTGTCGATGCTGCAGATATACCCAGTCATACATATTGCACGAGATATTAACCATAAATATAGAGTTCTCGTCTCAGCTCGAGGGCTATGAGCATGTTCGCGCATACTGTTACAACTGTAGGTTCTGACGTCAGTGGTCTATCGACCATGTTACGGATGGTTAATTAATTCTCCGCTTGTAGGCCAACATTGGAATGGTCACTGCATCACTCGATGGTATGTTTCCGTCCCATAATACACGATCAGGATAGTTTGGCTAATGCTTCTTCAAGGCCTTTTTTCACTGTCTGCTTCATTGTGAGTTCATGCGCACCTGAACATCGTCTTGAGAATCAAGACAAGATATCTAACATTTCACCTCGCTGCAGCCAGTGATTCCCCTTGCTATGCACAAGTACAAGGTAAATATGCTTCTGCTAATCCCAATTGACTATGTTGTTAATACTATATAGGAGGTCCAATGCGGCACATGCCGTTACACACAAGACCTACGGTAGGCTCTGCCCTGAATTAATTGAACACCATCAGCTTGGCAGTAATACTAATAATGACTGCATTAGTGACCGGCCTGACATCACGCCTGACACACGACCCCCGCCAGGCATGCAATATGGCATCCAGCCGCCCCCTCAGGCCCAAGGAGGCTGGCAGCAACAGCCTCCTCTGCAAGCTCCTCCTCAAGCACAGGGTGGACTTGGATACAAATGAGTTTCCAATCTGTTCAAAATTCCACTAGCATGAAGACGCAGCAATCTTTACGAGGATGTGAGTCAGAAATGAGGGCTTAGCGGGAGACGCATGTTCCAGTTTAATATCGCGGATTTACCCTTTGGCGTTGGGTAACTTTTTATTTTGTTTTTCTTTGCTATCAAATCTCGATCCTTTCATTTGACCAGCCTAGCATTTCTTTTATTCCTCATAATGAATATACTGCAGCCTGTCTACCATGATTGGATCGCATAATAATTAAGTAGATGAATGTCAAATTCATATAAGCTAACTAGCAAGTAGGGGTATAAACAGCCGTAAACAAGATATTAAACGAAGACTAAGGTGCAAAGCCAAGGTCCTGTGAAGGTAGCACCAGCAAGAACCTCAAACCTCTTTCTCCGAGGCCTTCTTCTCCTTTTCCCCAAGCGCCTCCGTCGGCGTCGCAACCCCAGAAGGCGTATTCACATCCTCAGCTCCAGCCTTCGTCCCCCGATAAACCTTAGGCTTCTTGCCCACAAGATCAAGCGACATCATCCGCACAACACGGATAATGCTAGCGCGTCCCTCGTACAACGGGAACACCACAACGCCAAACAGGGTAACAAATAACCAAATAATTCCAACAACAACCCAGCCCGTGAAAAACTTCCTGCTGAACACATACGACGATCCATACATCGGGATCGGCCAGAGGATCAGGAAGGCAAATGCCATAAAGACCGTCAGGGTGCGCGCGTACAGTGCCGAGCGGTTGAGCTGGCGTTCTTCTTCTTCGCTCTCATCTGCTGTGGGGCCCGTCTCACCTGGGACTAGTTCGAGGTCAACGTGGGCGGCGGCGGCAACTTCTGTGTCGTCAACTTTGCGGATTGCGCGCATGGATTCATAGTCGTAATTCTGTGGGCCGAAAATGTAGGTGAAGAGTGGGACGAAGATTACCGGGCTGAGAAGGGCCGCGACATTGCCGGCTAGCATGGGGTAACTAGAGTGGTTTGTTAGATTTTGGTTCTTCCCATGTATGAATGTTGGGAAGAGAGTTCTTACTTGGAGCCAGTAGTGTCGACAGTTAGGACTCCGTATTGTTTCTTTGCAGTCACTAGCCAGGCAATGAGGGAGACTGCCAGACCGAGGGGTGGGGATAGGGCTGCTGCGATGCGGTTCTGGCCCTTCCAGAGGAGAGTCATGGCACCTGGGAAGACGGCGGAGGAGATGATCACACCCATCAGCAGATAAAGATATCCCATGCCGATTCCGGCGTAGTAGAGACCTGTCGCAAAGCCCGCCATGATGATTGAGTAGACGACGCAGGACATATGCGAAATCCAGACAAGTCTCTTGCCCTTGGCGCTTGGGTTGATGTAGGCCGCGTAGATATCGTAGGTGAAGATCGAAGAGACGGCGATCAGCTGCGCGGAGAATGCGGATGTCACAGCCATGAAGATCATCAGTGTTGTTGCGACGGCACCGCTATAGCCGAGAAGCTTGACGGCTGCGAAGGGGAGGACTAGTCCGGCAGTCACGTCGTCGGAGCTCATGCGATTGGCGCCCTCTAGTGCCAGGGCGGAGAGGCCCATTGTGCTTGCGCAGAGCCAGGGAATTGCGAACCAGCAGATACCGCCAATAACGTATCCTGGGAATGCATGGACGGGGCTAGCGGCAATAGCCTTGTTGTAGTAGCCGTTATCCAAGAAGACTGTGCCGAAGTTTCCAACTAGGTTGATGATCCAGAAGATGCCACCCTCCTTAGAGCGCATAGTGAGGTAGCTACCTTCAGCATTACCCTCAACAGGGTGACGCTGGGAGGCTGTAACTAGCGCATCGTACACCTTTGATGGAGAACCTAGCTCGGCGTTTGTGGCATAAGCGGAGAAGGCGAAGAGGAAGATGACGACCAGAATCACCACAGTATGCAAGTAGTCCGTGATAAAGGTAGCCTTAATACCACCGAAGAGAGTGTATAGTACCACGCCAATCGGGAGCAAGAAGCAAGCTGCGGCAGTGGGCACTCCAGTCAAGGATGTCATTACGGCCGATCCACCGGTGAGCAGCATCGCAGTCACCAGGATGTTGGTCATTAAGCAGAAGACTATGAACACGACGTGCACAAGAGTTCCATAGCGAGCGCGGATGACCTCCAAGAAAGTGTGTGCGTTTGGTGCACGGCGTTTCAGCTCGATAGCTAGTGTTGCGAATAGAAGGATCTGAACAGTGGCACCTATTGATACACATAATGTCAGATATAGAGCTTTTTATGTCATACTCATATGGTAGGAACTAACCCGATGCGTAGAAAAATGGACCAGAGACGCCGTATTTATATGCGACTGCAGATGACTGAAGCAGAGTTGCAGCCCATGTCCAACTACTAACAACAGCAGCGGCAACCAGTCCTGATTTGACTGACCGGCCAGCAGTTGAGAACATCTCAGATGTTTGGACCTCATTCTGATAGCTGCGTGGAGTTATTTTGTCAGCTCATGTGACTGATATCGATCGAGGTATATAGATACGCACCGTTTCAAAGCCCAAGTAATAAAGATCATCAGAAGAGCAAAGGCAAAGCCTAGTCCCAGAATGATTCCATATCCAAAGCTCTGGGACAGAGGCGCTGTGAAAATAACCCCGTCAGACGACATGTTGTGGACGTGAATAGCCAGCAACTCAGAACGGTTTATAGCCAGCAGCAGACGGAGAAATGTGAAAGATGTTGGCAATGTGCCTTTAATTGCAAATCAGCGACTAATGCTCCAATTGATATGGAAAAGTACGCCTTATATAACTCTCCAATACTGACTTGGTATATGAGAATATCAAGCTCCCCAGACGCGGAAGATAGCAACCTCATATAGGGCCCGGACGCACAGCATCAGAAGCATATTACAGACCACAGCTCCGAATTCGCACAACCCTGGACACAGCAGGACGATCGCTGACCTGAGCTTAGATAAGGATGTTGCCTTTTGATTGCCAGATAAGGGCAGCATGCTCTCGTAATGCCATGGCGCACATGGCAGGGATGTGGGCCATCTAGGTACTCCACGAAAATTAGAGAGCCAACACCGCAATGAAGAACTGCGCGGAGATTTCAAGAGCCACTCTAATGTCCGGGGGAAGTAGAGGGAATGTTTCCAAGAGTATACACATGGTCATTGGCTGATGCTGGCTGTTATCAGTTACCTTTTCAGGGTACTGCGGTTGGGTGACGGTGATTGGCTGAAGAAGATGAAGATAAGACAATTTAAGTCGGCAAACCCGCACTGCTGGACCACACGGGAGTTGAAATTCACGAGGAATGCACGACGGTGGAAAATATCGGATTGTCCCGGCTCCAAAGAAGCTTAGGGCTGATCAAGATATACTTGGTAGTGAAGGTTACTCATTCTTATTATGGTGGTTTTGACTCTTTTGAGATCCACTATCTCTCCACGTCCACTTTAAATTCTATTTAGATTCTATTTAACGTCATAATATTACATAGGTCAAATCAGATAGTCTCAATTAAGCATTAGCTCGACCAAAGAGTAAAATAAATTCCTTATCATAATACTCCCGACCTCGGGGGGTTCTGTACATATGTATGTAGGCTACTTATCTAGAGGTCCTCATCCAGCCTAGACTATGTCGCCAAACCATAAACTTATCAAATGCACCCTTTATAGAATTGTGAAGTTGCAGGGATTAAAAAATAAACATGAATGTTTCTTTGGGGGGGTTTTGATTTTCTGTTTGGTGCCCTTGAGAGTTCCATATATATATATATATACTAGGTGCGAATCAATCAATCAATCAATCAATCAAAGTTCAATTAACCTGTTGTAGTCTAACTAGTTGCGTATGACTATGCAGGCGCTTTATCTAGCTGAAGCAAGAACTCGAAGCCTAACGCCGAGCCGGGACCACATAGTGCAGTGCATCCTAGAGAGTATACAGATAGATGCTGATCGTAAAGAGTGCGGAATCAGCCCATTCCTATAGCCCATAATACCCACAAATCCAAGCCCATATATAGGAAATTAATATATAATGATTGTATGGAGTGCACCCTCCATCTTCTAACCCCCACTTCTCGTCTCTCTCTCTCTCTCTCTCTCTCTACTCTCTCCCCTACCTTAGTTTCAATTGATGGTGACATTGTTCTGGCCCGTTGTTATTAGTATGCTCGTCGACTATGGCTAAGTTTCTCGTTCTATAGCATCATCTATCGTCATTAGCTAATACCTATCGTCTTCCGCACCTAGATCTATTACCGCGAGGCCTATCGGTTCGTCGTCGTCGTCGTCCTCGGGAGT
>CAKMRK010000214.1:0-12160 GCA_928213465.1 Penicillium sclerotigenum | reverse complement strand
TATCGATATCATATTTATTACGACGATCGAAAGTAAAGTTAAAGGTTATAGAACGACCTAGAGGGTCACCCTCGGGTGTGGTGGATATAGTAGAATCAACTACTATAACGGGTAGTAGGTTAAATGTCAAATTGTCGTAGAATCAACTACTATAATAGGTAGTAGGTTAATTAAATATAGGACGGTCGACGATAGGATCGAAGGACTAAAGAATAAATCGAACGGTCGGAAGCGGCGGTCGACGGTATAACGAACGGCTAGGTGATAGTCGAAGAAAATAGCGGTTAGCGAATGAAATAGCTAAACGGCCGGCGTACTATATACGGAGATATAGTACTATAGAGTACCGAGGTAAAATCTCGGATTTTCAAAAGTGCTCTATTTCGTCGAATTAGAGCGGGGTGGAGGTGCGACGCAAAGCACCGGGGGGAGGATAGAGAAGTTTCGTCACGATGTAGTTAAGCTAGTGACAAAAGCGAGGGCTCATAACCTGTTAGGTAGAGAGGCCAGTACGACTATATATGAAGCAATGAAGTGGACTGGAAATCTGTCTATTGTGCGTTGCGTGCTAGAAAGGAGGAAAACTACAGAAGGTGGGACTAAGTGCTAGGAGATAACCTGTGGTCACATGACCACTTCTAACAGATGGGTTATCCCTCTGGGTGAGAGGAAGTTACTATCACCACTGAATTTCTATGTTGGTTGCGAATTGAAACTAAATCTGTCGAACGTGTTCCAAAAAGATATAATTTGAAACTGTAGTATACAAAAAATTCCTTGTGACCTTATAACAACCGCCTTCTACCAGCCTCAGAAGGTTAGCCCTAGAGTGATTATTTAATGACCTAACGCTTTTCAAGTTCATCCCATACATATCCAATCTATCAGCAGCGACATACCCAGCCTATAGTCCCGTTCCTCCAGTGCCATAGTTACAAACAATGAGACCCTTTCGCTCGTCATCGACCCGCACGACTTCACTAGCGACTTGAGCACCTCCCTCTTCTTGCAGTAGCCCCCGTAACCGCCATTTTCCCAATATATCGTCCAACGTCCCAGCCTGCTTCCACTGCTGAGCAACCAAAGGCTTGGGTGCTTGCAGGATAGCTGGGATGAATACATAAGCACTGCTGAAGTAGTAGCCTATCATTTAGATAGTCAGAATTATGAAAACGGGACATTTATTACCGTCGCAGTCTTACCCGCCGCTCATCAAGCCAGAAAATATGAGAGTTAGAGCTTCTGGGGAAGGCAACATGTCGGTGATTTAGATTGTAGGCGCAGGGAAATAGTTATAGATCTTGTCAGCGTGCAGTGAGAGCCCGAATTCGTCCTTATACGCTTGACAGACTACTCTATATATATATATATATGGACAAGGGTGTTAACAGAGTTTTCGGCATTCACCACTTGGATGTACTAGAAATGCGACGTTTCACCATCCAAGGCAACCCTCTTGAGATGCTACATAGCAAGGCCAGGAGACGTGGTACACGAGAATTCCGAATAGTTATTTAGTGACAGTATCTACAGCAAGGGCGCAAATGCAGTTGGTCTTCTTATAATCATTTTCAAGGGGCTTCTTGCAGAAAAGGGGCATTTCGAAGATTCAAAGGCCCAAAATTAAGCCTCGAATTCGTTTCTATTGGTTGGAATTCGCGAGACCCCGACTATTTCAATTCTCATGGGAAGACATCTCAGACAGTTGCAATAATTACTTTCGAGTTATAGGATCTTCACACACCCATAGGCACCTTGAAGTGATACGAGGGTCAACAAGCGCAATTAGATGAAGCCTGGCAATCTCTTTGACGTCGACGAAGCTCTCTGAAAATCGCACTAGCCGGGCGAGATACGTAGTTGTCTTGAAATTAGTTGGGTTTTCTTCGGCCCGCAAACTTCAAAGATGTGTCGGTCTAACCATTTTCTACATGCACCTTTCCCGTTAAATCGGATATGCAGCTTGCTTCGGAAGATGTCCGAATTATGTGGATCGTATTTTCGGAATGCTCCTGTGATTCCGGCTTCAGCTGTTGGGACTTTTGTAGGTATATATCTATCTCGCAAATCTCAGGCTTGGCAAAATTGCCCTATACATCTATCACTGTTTTGGTAAAATCCTATCGACAGGTTTTATAGCTGTAGTTGATGCCATAGAATTTTCTTTCCTTTTTCTGATCTCAATTTCACACTATCTCAATATCTCAAAAGAGATCATGTCGAAAACCGTTCCATACTAGACGGGCAATAAAATCCAATCGAAAAGGAGATAATTTATATTCGACTATCCCTATATCTACACTATTTAGTAATCTATATAGTGTACCTAATCCCCTAATGTAACCCGAAACCTGACCTATTTGCGGGTTGGGTTTGTTCAGGTTTATTTAGCGCAGTTCACAGTCAATTTGGTCCTAGCCGAACTAAGTTACCCCAAGTCCATCATTTATTCCGAACCTTCAAGCCAAGAAGATAGAAATTCACTAAGAGCTGGGACGAATTAAACCTCCCATTTAGTGTGGAGGGTGGGGAATAAGGGGGATGAGTGGGGATAGGACTGATCATCGCCCGCCTCCACCCTCGCCCACAGCTTTTATTGGGCTATTAGACCCCCGACATCCATCACGCGTGCTTGAGTAAATCCATGACGCACCGGGTTACCAATGTTACTGGCAAAAAAGTGCCAAAGCATATTGTAGGAATATCCTCCTCTAGGTTGTTATGGTTTAGTGGTAAAAATGACTGTTTTTTTCCCCACAAATTGAACAAAACGATCCGTATGAACCCGCGGTTTCACTAAGGCGACTCTAATATAAATACCACCGAAGCTACTATGTCTGTGTCTAGAAAGACAAAACTACAGTCTCCCTTCAACTTAGTATATCCTTGATCTCCCACAGAATGTCTTCTATACTCCCCCGAGAGGGCTTAACATTGGAAGCCCTCTGTTCTCCCTTCTACCACACCGTCTTTCAGCCGCTTTTGACCGGTCCTTTGCTCTTCGGTCTTCTGAAATACCCATCCCAGGTTGAGAAGTGGTGCAGTCTGCCTGGCTTGCGAGATCAGTCTACTATTAGCGCCGTCGGCGCTCTTTTCGCCCTGGGCCTGATCAGCCGCATCAACAAGTGGCTCTCAAAAGTGGCACTGAACGGCTTCACAGGAAACTCTGCCTGGAACTGGAACAAGGAGGTCATAATCATCACCGGTGGTTCCAGTGGTATTGGTGCCGTGGTCGCATCCCAGCTCTGCGAGGGCGGTTCGACCGTCATCATTCTTGATGTGAACCCTCCTTCGAAGCCTCTTGGTATTATTCCCATTGTTTCCCTCTCCCCTCAACCCGTAATAGAAGATTGAGGACAAGCTAATTGGTGGCTTTTCCTTAGAACCAAACGCTCACTACTACTCCGTCGACATCACCTCTTCTAAAGATGTACAGAGAGTTGCTGAAGAGATCCGCCAAAAATACGGCACCCCATCTGTTCTGATCAACAATGCGGGTATAGGTTCTGGCAGGTTGATCCTGGATGAGCCAGAGGAGGTCACTCGCAAGATGTTCGATGTCAATATTCTTTCCCACTTTGTCTTGGTGAAGGAATTCTTGCCTGCGATGATTCGAGCCCGTCATGGACATATCGTGACTATTGCTAGCATGGCTTCGTTCATGACTCAGGCTCAGAATGTGGATTATGCTTGTACGAAAGTTGCGGCGCTAGCATTCCATGAAGGGCTCACGCAGGAGCTCAAGAATCGGTACCATGCCCCGGAAATCCGAACTACGTGAGTTATCCCCAACCCCCCTAATTCGCGATGCCTTCCTTTCTCGGAGACTTTCTATATAGTTTTCCCTTCCTTTTGTTCCATATTGTCGTTTTCAATAGCTAATCGGCCTACACAGGGTCGTCCATCCGACTTGGATCCGAACTCCTCTCATCGACAAGCTCACCCGATCCTCCGGTTTCAAGGATTTCATTCTCGAGCCCGAAACTGTCGCAGATGCGATTGTCAAGCAGATACACTCTGGCAATAGTGGTCAGATTATTCTTCCTGCGAGACTGAGTCTGCTCTCTGGTGCGAGAGGTTTCCCCTCCTGGCTCCAAGAGTTCTTCCGTGGCAGCATGTCCAAGACGTTGGAGAGTATGCAACATTAAGCCGTGTTTTAAGATATCACAGGATTACTCCCAGCACTAGTAGTATCCTACTCTCGCAGATAGTTTCTTTCCCCTACAACACCTTGAGGGATTTTCCAAAGCACTCCTGTTCTTCATATTAGTCCTGCATCTCTAACGAGCCCGCAGAACAAAAATAACAACAACAACATAGAAGAAAACGCGGTCATTTTTTTGGACCAGTGCAGCTTTTTTTGCCGTATTCTATCTACTTCACGCCTGGTGTCCAGAATTCTAGATTCCGCGAACAAGGTATACTTGTAGTAGACCACCGGGACACAAGTATAAACAACAATTATGACTATCTTAAAACATCAACCGCCACAGTGAGAGACATGGGGAATAGTTCGCGGGGGGCACTTCTGTAGCTGATTCCGCTCATCAGGCCCGCTTAACCAGTCTCCATCACCAGTAACAATGACCCAGCCCTTTATAACGGCATCCCAAACTGAAGTAAAAGGCGGGTATTGAGCACGATTGAGAAGAAGCAAATTCGAAGTTCCAGGAAGGCGCTTTAGACTGCTGAGAAGATCCTGGTACAAAATGCTGTCATCATCGGGGAGAGCATTCCTGCTCATATGATGCTCGATTTCCTTCAGCCAGGCAAGCATTGCCAGAGCGAGACTGGAAGTCGCGTAATATGTGAATCGCTCCATGCATAATGGAGACTTAGCGCCAACCTGTAACCCATTCATAGAAAGTCAATGTCAGCTAATAAAAACAAAGGTAAAAAGAACAACATTCTACTAGCACTCACAGCTTGCCCCTACTCAGGGCGTGAGTGAGGGTAGGTCACTTACCTCCAGGAATCCGGCCTGTGAAACGCCAGACAGGATATTGAGGGCGAGTTTGGCTGCCGCACGGCGATGTGACGGACCTAGTGGATGTGCCTCCGGACAGCTCCACTGTCTCACTTCCATATATATTTCCAGGACAACACTGTTTAACTTATAATTATGGGGCTGGTGATGCCAGAGATCGGACGGGTTCTGCCAGAACAAAGCTCTCCAATAACGCAACGCACGTGATATATCGTTCTGCAGCTGGAAGCGAGACATATCTTGTTTCTGATAAGCGTTAAGAGTGGTAAAGCTGCACGGCAAGGTAATGGCGGTTTGGAAAGTGTCCAATATGCTGCAAAGAAGAATGTGGCTGTTATATTCAGCAGCTTCATCGACGATCGAGGGACACATCCGATTTGCAGACATAAGCTGGAAAATTGCGTCCCTAAATGGTGGAGCACCCTGCAATGGATAAGGGCAGCAGGTATTCCGTTCGGCCCATAGTTGCTCATTTGGTGCTTCAAACACCACATCTGGGCAAGGAAGACTCAAGCATTTGATGATCTTAGGAATGGACACTGGATGATGTAGGAAATGCCCACTTGTGATGATGGCGCAGTAAAAACACCACAAAGCGCGCTTCGTTTCTTCCAAGATAACCCATTCCTGCCAGCCGCACCCAGAGCTTCCACGGTCGAATGCCTTGGCGAGAAGAGGCACTGCTATGGTAGCCTCGCTTGCCAGCTCTTTCATTCCCCACTCTCGAAGGTCCCTATCCTGAGACCATATGCTGTAATTGATCAACAAAATTCGAGTTTCAAAGCCTGTAAGGAGCCTTCTGTGAAGCTCGCTGTCATTCCATGTTTCGGGATGTCGCATCCCCTCCAAAGGCTTGCAGAAATCCCGTAGTCGAGCAACAGCCATCTGAAAAAATTCCCTTGAAAAGCCCATGTACGGGACAATAAAGCGGCTGGCGACTGCCACCATTGCGAAGAGCTTGCCGGACTCCTCCCAATCAGTCCGCCAGGAAGAGGAATGCAGGAAAGGAAAGCCGCGGGAATGAATTCGCACAAAGTGTTGCAGGCAAAACTTGAAGGCAGTCCAGCCAGCCTCTCCGATACTAGTTACAGGAAGCAAGGAGGACAGACATGAGCAGCACAGCGTATTTGCTGCGGCGCATTCAGAGCAATCCATCAAAAGGGCGACCTTCCTGTCGATATCACGGTCTGGATGAACGCCCATTGGTTTAGGAAGCTCTTCTCTCTCTGTGCTGTTTGCAACTTGAACGAATGGATTATCTTGGGGGTTCTTGGGCCGCGCAAGATATCCCCTCTGCTTCGCGTCCCAAGTGCAAGGGAGGATCCCCCGCCGTGGCTTCCTCCTCTTCTTCAATCCATATGGCTGATGCAATTTCTCATGGCGCTTTACGGCGTCTCGGCGGTGGAAGCGCATGCCACATCTTGGGTGAACGCAGGTAAAACGTGGCTCAGAATGGCTCAACTGGTGGCGACGCAGATGGTCATCCCGATGAAAAATTGCCGAACAAAACAGACACTGGAACATCGTCTGTTAAGTACTTATAGCGAAGATAGAGAATACTAGCGACAGGAACAAAATCAAAGTGATATTCTCTTCAGGGTCGAATGTCTAGAATGCGACTTCCAGGGTCACTTTGAGGGGCCAAATTTCGGCTCCAATTCCACAAAGCTTGCAGATCCGGGGACGGGCGTAGCTGACTAACCAGAAACCCGCAGTTTTTTGTTCCAAATAAATTACCGCGAGAATAACGAGATTCTACTCCGTACGGGGTACTGATCTGTACGGATTACTCGGAGTTACCCTTGGAATTGTGGGTCTTCCGGGTTTCCGCTGTTGTTGATTAGTGATCCCTCGTACTGTGCAGTATTGAGCTGTAATGATGACCGGCTCTGAGCGGAGAAGTGCGGAAAGGGGCCGAGGAAAAGGCACATGCTCTTCTTGTTCTCTGCCGAATATCGAACTCAAATGAACGGTTCAAGTGCTGCCCCCAGTATCTGTGTATATATATATATATATTTTTTTTTTTTGAATTATAGAATCACGAGATAGCCCATGATGAAGATGATAAGGTAATAATCACAATGGGAGTGTGGGACTTGCTCTCGATAGATACTAACAAAAGGAGGGACAATTAGGGCCACCTCGTCACGGCGTTCGCCTATACAGTACTGAAAAATATTAAATATGCGGGACACATGACGCAACAATAAAGCCTCCCGCCTCCACACAGAAAGTTTAACCCCGCGATCTGGGGTGAGAATGGAAGAACCTTATTAAAATGGGATTTAAGTGAATGCGAGGCGGGACAAAGGCCGCGGTGGAATAGATCGCACAATGTGCTGTTTTGAATAGGAAAGGCTGATGGAATATGATTTCTTAACAGAAGTTCATTACCCCTCTAGTATACGGACGGTGATACAGGCATCTCTCAAACAGTATGTCACAGTCAAAGGATATGCAAGGTCTATCGCTTGTCCATACCGCCAGCATCTCTGCTCTATTCCGGGTGAGGGGATAGCCATTTCGGCTCATGCCCTCAAGCTTGCAGACTTTGGGTCAATGATCGAAGTGTTTGCTCTCCATTTTGCAGTACATATGTGACATATTTCTAGGATCTATGGAGATCGGGTCTTTTAGATGATCTGAGATGCATAGCAGTAAATTACGACCAGGAATTTCCCCAGGTCACGACTTAATTTTTTTTTTTTATCTAATCGGAATTATCATAAAGGGCTTCTACTACTGCTCTCCCCCCCTTACACCAGCGCCGAACACCTCCTTTCTTAGACTAAGCGGCTAGATGTGCTGGGAAGCTGAATGTTGTCTGATTGGAAACGTAAACATAATTTCTCAAGCTAACTGTCTTTCTACTCAAAGACTTCCTTCAAGAATTCCAGTTGTGCCTTAATGTTCTCTTCAAATACCGGACCATAATAGGGATCAAAGTGAGAAGCTCCCTTGAGAATGTGCAGCTTCTTCGGGAAAAGAGCCTCATTGAAGACAGACAGTTGTTGGTCAGTCGGGCAAGTGGTGTCATGGTCAGCGACAACCATAAGCAGCGGCCGAGGGGAGATCCGCTTGACAAGCACGTAGGGTTCCTGGGTGACTCCATGGAGAATAGATTGAAGCGTAACCAGTTTCTCCCAGGGTATGCCTCGCCGATCCATCTCCTTGCAAAACGCGACTGCGTTGACGTCTTTCAGGATGGCTTTAGACTGACCGCTAAGAGCCTCCTCCTCCGAGGCGGGTACGACCGGGGTCATGATAGGCTCCTTGCCCTGGGTAATATTCGCGCGGTCCTGGAGCAGCGTTTGACAAAGCGCTGCAGCTGGAGGAATCATGGGCTCTGCCGAAACAAATGGCACCTGGGCAATAACGCCCTTTACACATTTATTCACTGCAGTCGCGACAAGAGCATTTCCGCCAGACATGCTGCTACCCCAGTAGACGATCTTTTCGGGGTCGACACTAGAGAGCGTAATGGCATAGTTGTAAGCATCGTAGTAGTCTCGGGTCTGAAGAACCGGATCGACCTCGTTTCGGGGCTTGCCCTCACTGTCGCCCCAGTTACGGTTATCGTAAAGGAGGACAGTGTAGCCTGCAGCGTTGAAGCGTTCCGCGAAGTCCGGGAGGAAATTAGATCTCAATCCCGAGAACTTTTCTCTCAATGTTAGAACCCAGTGCAAAAAGAAGCAAGGTCGTTTCACGATGTCTTCGACTTACGCCTTGGGTCATGATGATACACGGGCGCTTCTCTCCAGCACTATAAACCGTGCCAGCGAGTTTAAGCCCATCGTAGGTAGGAAACTGAACGTCGTAGCCAGGCATGTTGGGACAATGTATCGAAACTTTGGAATGGAATTTTGCACAGGACCTCTGTTGGCGTATCTTTTATGGCCAGGCCCTATTATTTTTATAGATTTTTGGATCACTAGCGTGTGTGATGCTGACACCTTTTTCGGCAGAGTTATCGGTAGTTCATTTCCTCGGCTCGTAATATATATCTAAGGTGCGTGGATGCTTGTGTCGTAAAGCCCCGTTTGAGGGCTTCTGTGCCCAGGGTGCTTGGTGACTCCTAGACCAGACATACAGTACATTCGCCTTTCAAGTTCCCCGTAATTAGCTTAACCAATTGTACAGCCCCGATACCGTGGAGGAGGGGTTAGTGGGTTCTGGAACCTTAGTAAAGTGGAGAATTATTAGCGGAACCGTTAACAAGTTACGGGGTGGCAAGCATACTCGGTGAAAAAAAGTAGCAATAAACTTTCGGAGTCTGGGATGGCCGAGTAACCTAAAACATGGGGGATAAAATCAGATAATTGTTTAGACGCCATCTGGGTTCGGAGCGCGGGGTACGGTGCGATTCGCAACCATATACGGACTTCCCAAATCCTAAGGAAGTAGCTTAACCAATTGTACAGCCCAGATACCGTGGAGGAGGAGTTAGTGGGGTGAAGGTTTCTTGAACCTTAAAGTGGAGAATTATTGACGAGAACACAACTTGCGGTCAGGTGAACAAAAGCAATAAACTCTCGGAGTCTGGGATGACCGAGCAAACCAAAACATGGACAGAGCGCAGCTCCTACCTTTTATATGCAAATTAAAGTTACTCTATATATTGAAATTATATCTACTGTACGGAGTAGAATATGAGGACATATGAAATCGACACCGAAAATGACGGCTTTTGACGCTAGAAACGGCTGCCTTTTTAGGCCTTGTCAAGTCGAGTAGTACCTGATATGTGTTACGAGGTGCTACGGGACTAAGCCGATTTTAGTGCTGTTGTATAGTACTATGGAGAGGTAGCACTATCGAAGCACTAAATTTAGTCCTACGCTAGCATAATTCTACTGAAGATTATCTAAAATAGATTGATAAAGTACTATCTTTTTCACTTATATATTAGCATTAATAGACAGTTATAGTCGGTACTCTGTACTCCGTACTAAAATTTATATTAACTAAAATTTTATGAATAGATTAGAAGCTTTAGGTACTATAAATATGTAGACTAAAAGTAAATTTAGCTTAAAATGTATAAAATTAGTGTTTAAGGTTATATAGAAGAGAATAGGCTAGTATTACACAAGGATATATATATTGACTCTATATATAGAGCGCTAGTGTCTCAAGGAGGTGCTGCACAAAAGCTCCTGCATATTTCATGGATCAGCGCAAGCTGCAACGGTAGAACGGACGTAGGTACATGGGCCTCAGACTATTTATGTAGTTCTGTTTGCAACCACTCATCCTCTTCGAGTTCCTTAGCAGAGCTTCGTTTTCCCGGCTCCCACTGTAGCATCTTTCGTACGAGGCAGAGAAACTTCTCCTTTTCCCGTCCTTCAAGAGTAGTTTCCCTCTCTTCGAGCGGAGTGTGTTCTTGTACTGGAATCCCAGCGCAGAAGTTACCTAGAAAGTCAGACATAATGAGTGAATACCCACCATAAATAATAAGACGGCAGTTGACTTACCTTCCTTCGAAAAGAATTTTTGAGTCAGATTCCCTCGTGCAAGAAGACTAGGCGGCGGCGGGCCGAGAAGACGTATCATTTCGGCGAGGTGCGCTCGACTGCGGTAAGTCTGAAATTCTGGGTCCTGGCCAGTGAATAAGGACCCGCCTTCGAAAATGTTCCAAATCTGCAACGTAAGTTTTAAGAACCTTTGCACCACTATTATAGGACTAGTTGTCTTACCATACATCCCACATTCCATATATCAACGCTGTATGTCCATGGAACTTCCAAAATTACCTCCGGTGCTCGATAGATATCAGGTTGAATGTCTTCCGAGTGCTTCTCGTCACCGAGTACGGCCGAGCCAAAGTCGCATAGGACCGGGGCGCCTAATTTCTTAGGCATTCTAAGTTCCCGGGAAATGTAAATTGTCCTTCCATCTAGCTCCTTCCTAGGGCAAGGGTCCCGAAGCTCATTTTCTTCAAAATCACTAAAAACCGAATCATCGGCGATGCCAAACATAATATTGTCGGCCTTAATATCTGATGGTATTCCCAAGTAAATAAAAGAAGTAGAAGGCGGAATAGGAGCACAGACCGGTATGTATAATCCTACATTCTGTGTGTAGATAGTCCAGTGCCAAAAACAGACGGTGAAGCACAACAACCAAAACCGGTGTAGGCAGTCTCCGTATCGGGTTACGGAATAGAAAAGTCAACACACTCTCCCATAAGGGAGGATGCACGAGGCATCGATGTTTATCTTCAGGTCCATTAATATCAAACGAGTCGAGTAACGATCTGACATGTTTATGACCTGGATGTTTTTGTGATGCTCCTCCCATGCGTTTGTATATGTTGAACTCGTCATCTAGTTGCTGCCCCAACGATGCAGACTTGATGAATATCTTAAGAGTAACATAACGACGGCGGCTATACTTTCAGTTAGTGAACGAGTAGAGGCAAGATAATCATAAACATATATTCCATGGGCGTCTCACTCCATGTCCCGTGCAAGCCACACAGTCGAGCTAGCTCCAAATCCCAGCTTTCCCACGACTTGATATCGGCTCTTAAGGATTTCTCCTATTTTAGTAGGGTAGTACCGGGCAGCAACATAACCTGGGATGGTCTCCTCTTCAATTGCCTGGCTTGCAGGTATCCGGACGAAGTTGAGGTTCGAGAAGTTAAGTGATGTCCATCTTCGTCCGAGAAGGGGTAAGGACCGTAGAAGAGATGTCATTATTTCTGAGATGAGGGTATAGGTTTATTGTAGGGCTATGAAAAAAACTCAAGTCATTGGTGAAGATAGTGTGGATGCTAGGAATATCGAGACAAGATTAGATGGTGGGATGCGCTGGTAGCTTTCGAAGGGACGGAGATAAAAGACAGATCAGTAGGTTAGATGGTCACTATGCACTAACGTACTAACGCGAATTTATATGCGCCCCTTGTAATGGAGCTTCCTAGGATCCTCCCTTCTCCTTTGGGTTAGCGTATCGACTTAGTCAGCTATATCACGTAATCCATGGGGCGGATTTGGGAATTGATACGTGCACACCAACTTACATAATCCTGCACACCAAATTATATAATCATGTGATTATATAATATAAAATGTCATGTGACTATCAACCTCATCTATCAGATTAATATTGCTATCAGATCAATATCGTATAAAAAGCCTCAATTCTTCCGCATTAGGCAGCTTCTAAACG